>VDFB02133560.1:0-25232 GCA_007258455.2 Sequoia sempervirens | reverse complement strand
AAGAAGTGCAATTTGATTCCAAAAAAAATGAAAAAAATATTTTTAGAATCTAAAGACAAAATATGACAAGACTCTAGTTTGCATTGTCTTCAAATTCTTTAAGGTTTAATCGCTATAGGTGCCCGAATGTGGAGATTGTGTTAAAAAAAAAAATATTAGTGTCCAGTTTGGCCAAAAAGTGTAAACCACTATTGTGGGATCACCCCTTAGTTGATGTTATTCATGGTGAAATAATGCATATATGTGGAAGGATGGTTATTGAATTATCATTATTATAACTTTGGAGATGTTTATGTATATTGCATATTGTTATGAACAATTGATTGTTGTGTGCAAGTGTTAGTGGATGTAGGTATGTGTTCCATTCCTCCATGCGGAGGGGAAGTATCACTCGGGAGAAGATCTTGGTCGGGTAACATGTAAAAGTAAACTATTTGAGCATATACACACACCACATTAGAATGATTGAGTTGAGTCAGTTTGTGGGTAATAGATAAGTCATCCTTAGCTAACATGTTTGCATTTGAGAGTCTTGTTTTCTATTGCATGCATAATTGGGTGATGTTTATCTATTTGATCTTTGGTGATCTTTCTTGTACTATTACGATTATATTGATAAGTGAGACGTACATGCAGGTATGTGTACATATATGCACATGCATGTGAATGGGATCTAATGACACATATATGCATATGTATAGATGTACCACACGTAAACACTCATCAATATGATGGTAATCATGAATGGTTGTATGTGAAAAGAATGTGAACATATATATACATGTATAGTATATACACGTATCCATAAGCATATGTATATCAATGCATAAGTACGTTGGCGAATGGAAATGCTCATACAAATGCACATCAATATAGATATACCTAAACATACGTGTACATAGAGGCATATATATATATGCATACATTCATTATAATGTGTTTATTATATACTCTCTTGCCTATACTCATATGTATATATATATATCAAATGTATGCTTATTGAATTTTGATATATATAAAAGTATATATATATATATATATGTAAATATATAATAATGGTTATATTTACATATATATATATAGATACAAGATAGTATTTAAGAATATATATATGTATATAATATATATTATATATTTAACATCATATAAATGATATTAGAATTCAACTATATCTTATTCTATTGGAGCCAATTTACAAAGGCTGTAATAGTCAATAGATACTATGATAAAGGAGGCTGATAATAGTCATCAATGACTATGAGTTTGAAATTTGATTTGCAAATGATTACGATTGTGTAGTGAAGCCGAGTTCCAATCACCATGTCATGTATGAGGAAACATATAAATGCATTTTCAACTATTGTCTATCATCGATGCAAGCTTAGACTTGGTCGACATTGTGATAAAGAGCAACTTTGACTTCATCCAAATTCCTTTAAATGTTTAATCAACTTATTCCTTAAATTCATTCGATATGTCCTAAGTGTTACAGATTTAATGTTGATTGTTTCTCTCGATAAGAAATTGCGCCAACTTGATAAGAGAATAGAGACTTTGGCTCCACCTCTTGAAACATTTTTTTTTGATGTCTTTGCTAGAGTATAATTCAAAATCTCCATGTGCTTTTTGAATAAGTCTTTGGATTATTGTCAAGGAAACAAGTCAATCTGTAGAAGGTTTTGCTAAGTCTAAGCTTATTTGATTGCCACCTTATTGTTGAGTTTTATGTGTTGCTTTGCATGAAGCTTGCTATCCTTTTGCATTCCTAAACTATAAGATTTGAGGTTGCTTGGTTGCTCTATAAATAGTTGAACCAATTCATTTGCAAGGGACACATTTCTTTCAAGAGATTACACATCTTTTGTAATTCATAATTTTATATTTTCCTAGCCATACTTTTCTTTGCATTGAGAGAGTGAAAGGAAGTAAGTTCATATAGTTGTGAGGAGGTTATATTTTGAGAGGAGTAAGCTATCAACTTGTGAGGGAGAGTTATAGTGTCATTCTTGAGGAGTTGTTTATCATGCTTGCTGCTATGGAAAAGGCTACATTTCTGTCTCTAGTTTGGATAAGCGATAACAAGCATGAGGATCTCTTCTTCTTTGTTATTTTACTTTGAATGGTGTGTCTTGCATGAATGGTTGAGATGTCTTTTCTAGTATATGCATTAGAGAATTTATATTACTTTGAAAAGGAAAGTGAAGCTATTATGTTGTTTTCATAATGTGTTTTATGTACTCCATAGTAAGAGATGGGTGTTTATCATAGGTATTATATACTAGGTATGATTGAACATGAAAAACACATATGGTGCATTTAGCTAAGTTATTGATTTAACTAAGAAAGCTTATGTTTACTTCTAGGATAGTCAATCGAGTATGGGAGGGAGTTTAAGTACTTACATGTAAGTAGAGTTATCCAAGTATATAGTTTATCTTTGGAATGATGAACTATCCATAGAAGGAAATAACTAACTTGTGTACTTACTAGTTAAGTAGGTTTATTCCAAGTAGAGCAATATGGTTGTAGGTTATCTAGGATGATGGACTATCCATTGAAAGAAATACCTATGCATAGATTAAGATAGCTTTAAGTCAAATCAGCCCCGAGTAGTGTATGTGATAGATGACTCTCAGTAGGAATACTGAATGTAACACTTTGGCCAAAGTAGTGTAATGTCTGAGACTCCACTATGGATTATGTGAGTACTGAGACTACACTGTCAATTCACCATGATCCAAAACTACATGCTAGATAGAGTTTGTGGGATTACAAGTTCTAGCTATGTAGGACACAACACTATGCTCAGTTGGTTGCCATTATCGATTAATCTACCAATATTTTCATCGAAGGGAAGGGCCATCTATCAAATGATAGATGTGCGGGGGACCGAATTATGAGTCCATGGTTGGCGAAAAAGTGCCTAAGTGATGCTTCTCCTCCACAGCAGTTGACAGAAGAACCAATATTTGAAAGGAAGGATCTTGAACCGTCTTATAGCTATTTGTTCTAAAGCTCTTTGAGCTATGTTTATAAATGTATGCTTTCTTGTATTGATGTATTAAATGAAAAGAAAATGAATTCATGTTGTATCATGTTATGCATCTTGGTTGAGTGATATCAATAAAGAAGAAATTTTTTTATTGCGATGGTTTGTTACATAGTTAATTTACTCGTAAGGTGTAAATTTAGAAAATTTTACTTCATTTAAGGGTTAGTATGTTACAACTACTAGGGATAGGGGAATTGATTTATCCCCCATCAACTTCCTTAGGAGCATTACTATCAATAATGTTAGCCTCTTATTCTTCAAGAAATTGATTGGCCATTTCCTTGGCTAGAATATCAATACTACAATCTCTTTCCTTAGCGTCTTGCTTAGGATTCCCCTCACCACATGTATCTTATTTTGGTCCAATTTTTGAAGAGGTTGAATATCATGTTTTCTAGTTGTATTACCAACTCTCCAACACCTGAAACATATAATAGGGAGACATTAATAATTCAATTCTTGAGTCCATTCTCCCAAATATATAATTGAGTTTGATGCCTACTTAGGTCCAATTTGGCATAGATACATATAATAGGGAGAAATTCATAATTTAATTCTTGAGTCCATTCTCCCAAATATATAATTGAGTTTGATGCCTACTTAGGTCCAATTTGACATAGATACATATAATAGGGAGACATTCATAATTCAATTCTTGAGTCCATTCTCCCAAATATATAATTGAGTTTGATGCCTACTTAGGTCCAACTTGACATAGATTTTGACATAGGTGACATAATGACCATTGTTTATGATCAAAGAGCTATATATTACCCTAATGAATCACCAATTATTTTGAACATATATTCAAACCAACACCCTTAAGGAAATTTATACATGTATATCTAGCAAGGGGCCTCCAAAATAAGATCACATGTTGGGGATCAAATCTAGGGAACCGAGGCCTTATATACAAGCTAACCCTACCTATAAATCATGGCTCATCATAAGGCCATTATTTCTATCTAATTAAATTTGAAAAAATGAAAGGTAATAGACTTACCTATAAGGATCTAAGTGGTAATTCAACCATTTTAAAATAATCCATGCCATCATACAATCTTTTTGAACACCTAGAATACTGAGATGGAGGGTGAATTAGTATTCTCTTAAATCATTTGATCATAATCCATACAATAAGCAAAATACATCTAACAATAGTAATGAATGAAAGCATGAAACAATCACAAGATCACATAGCACATGAACGCCAATATTTTTACATGGAAAATCAAGAAGGGGAAAAACCACGATGAGGATTAGCTCACAATATATTATAACCAGTTATAAGATATTACAAAGGCTCACTATTAGGACACACTATCCAATAGGGCTCATGACCAAAAAAAGATAGATACAAAAAAAAAAAATTGCTACATAGCTAGGATGTGAATTGATACAAAATACACCTTCCTTGTGCTGAATTCAATTTCTTTGAAGCTCTAAATACAAAACATTGCTCTGCTTTACAATTGCTCAACATTCACAATATATCTACAATATTTTTGATCACATACATACAAAATTTTCATATTTGCATCATATAACATATCATATCACTTATATAATCTCAAAAATGACTTACATATATACCCAATACATCCACATACATCAATTAGGTCAGCCTAATTAGATGTAGCCCAAAATTAAACCAAAATTGTCTTGTCATCTCCACACTTGAATCAAAAACACCTTCACACTTAAACCAATCGTGCAACACTTAATTTAGGTTGGCATGGACCTAAAATAGATCTCACTAACATCTATAATACATATTTAATCACCACAACATATGCCAACCATTAGGTTGGCCGAAAATTAGACCTAATCACAAAATATGCTAACTAATCAGCACCAACGATCAATTTGATCATATAAACATGCACCATTTAGAATATATAACTTTCTTACACCTATAAACAGACTCCCAAAATTGTGAAGTCTAATTCCAATCATTGGAGGAATGCCTAGACTGGATTACACATACCCAAATGCACTGTATAAAGCCAAAACTGAATGTTGAACTACTATTGCTTGTATCTTTCAAACTATACATCTAAAATAGCTAAAATCTTGAACATAGATGCACATAATAGTCAAGAATAACATATTATCACTGCATAGAGTATCTTATCACGTGAGAAAATGTAGACCAAAATACCAAATTAAGATATCTCCATTTTTTTCATCAGATTAGTGAAAATGTTAACAACTAATGTTGACATCAATGACAACACATCAAGGGGCCCCTTTTTCATTCTTTCAACAAATATTTGGTTGACTATATACCAATAAATTTGGTAATGTTAGCTCCTCTCTTTAATTTTTTCATAATTTGGTTAAGGAAGACTTTAAGCACATCAACATTTAGGATATATGTATCCAACTCAATAATAAGATAATCCACATAGGCTTCTTTTGATCACCACAACATTTCTATTAGGGTATAGTTTCCTCATCTATCACACCTAGAAGGAATCCCAAATCTTGGTTGTCTTTACACTCGTCACTCTTATTAGTGGGAATATCACTAGACACTTTAGTGGATATAATTTTTCCTTGTGTAACCTCTTCACTACCTTCAATTTTTTTTTTATATTTTTTACTATTTTCACCTTTTTGCATTGAATTCACCATTTTTTATTTTTGCTATATATATAATACACACAAATTTTAAGATTTATTTATTTCTACTCATCAAATCATTAAAAAATTACTTACCTATCTTTTACACCAAAGGCGTTACATATTTGAAGTAGACCAACCTTATTTGCTCAATCAACAACTCTGTCACGTCCAGAGACGATTGATTTGATTTTGACCATTGGTTTTTATAGGGACACAATACGACAGTGGTTAAGGAAAATAGGCACTATGTGGAGCCATTTGTGGTGAAAAATCTCAACATATACTTTGGTGAGATATACTCAATTCTTATAAAGGTCGATCAAGACCCTTCTAGGAATTACTGGGTAGCTCTTAATGTACGTGGGCGTCAACCCAAAACACCCACAGGGCATGAAATTTTACGTTACATTCCAAACTCTGCCACCATGTTTCCTCCTTCCATACCTTCAACTGCCCCCCTCTAGAATGATTCTTCATACACCTTGACTTAGGCCAAACTATACAAGGCAAAAGTAGGATATGTAGCTCCCCCTCCACTTCAATCCAACAATCGTATCATACTTCTAAATACACAAAATAAAATTGACGGCTATGTGAAGTGGGAAATCAATAACATCTAGTTTGTGCCACCCCAAACGCCATATCTAATAGCCCTGAAGTACAATCTAAGTAAGTCCTTCGACCAAATCCAGGCCCCAAAAAATTACCAGCCATATAACATACTCACCCCCCAAAAAAACAGAATGCAACATATGGTAACTGAATCTATAAATTGCAGTTTAATTCCACTGTAGATTGGATTTTGTAGAATGCCAACATGTGCTAGCCAACAATGCAAGTGAGATACATCTGTGGCTTCTTCATGGGCATGATTTTTGGGTTTTGGCTCATGGCAAAGGGGAATTTGATCCCTTGAAGGACACAAACAAATTTAACCTAATAAATTCCCCAATGAAGAACACCATGCCTTTGCTTCAATATGGATGGACGACTATCAGATTCAGAGTTGACAATCTAGGGGTATGGCAATTCCACTGTCATGTAGAAGCCCATTTCTTCATGGGAATGGGAGTCATGTTTTTAGAGGGAGTGGAGAGAGTCTCAAGGCTTCCTACATTTGTAATGGGATATGGTGAAAGAAAACATTTGTTAAGGCATTGAATTGCTTTAGTGCCGAATTTATTATTTTCTAATATGATTGTAATAACGCATTTTGAAGATTCCAACAATCCAAAGACAACAAGAACAATATGGGAGGCAGTTCTATTTTCCCAACTTGTGTTACAATAGTCAAGCTTTAGGCCACATGACTGTCCTCCAACAAAGAAATCTCCTCACTATAGCTAATATCTTCATCAGGCATTTAAAAAATAAATTAAAATAAGATTCCTTGAATGCAAGAGGCTCAAGATATGATACCTAAACAAAAAGTTGATCGTAGGTATTAATGAATCATTTGAATGAAGTTGTGGGAATTTATTAGAAAAGACTCGGGGGTTGTAATAGAAAAGGATTATGTGAATACCCAAGGCTGAAAAATGCCTCGATTATAATTTAGCTATTTGTGATTTCTAAATCTAAATTTCTCTTTTGTTTATTTTTTAAATTCAAGGTTTCATTTTCAAATCATAACTATCATAGCTACTACAAACCCTACATACACATCCATTGGTGCAATGTCACACAACTCATCATGGTATACTCCAATGTTAAACCTCACCCATCACTATTCCTCTTCCAAAATATGGTAACTTTGCATATATTCTTATGTTTGTGGATGTAATTTGTCTCCACCACCATTTTAAGGCCTTCAATTCTTCTAAATCCACAAATATTCTTACGTCCTTTATCTTTCATCAATCTTATTACCATTTGAACCTCACACCACCTCCCCACTTGTACAAAGATGTTTAAGAAAATAACATCAATCATAGGATCCAAATCAAAATGCAGTGTCGTTGTAAATACTCCTAAGCCTATATTCATGTGATTTGTAGGCACCAAGAAAACACATCTACACAACCACCACAGATTTAAATGGTATCTTAATGATAATTTTTTGGGTATCCCAAGATAGCAAGCATGGGAAAGAAGGTCAACCATGTACACATAATGATCTATTATAAGTGTAAATGTGATTGAAGTATGTTCAACCTCTCTCTCTCTCTCCCCCTCTATCTCTTCCTCTTTCTATCTCTACCTATCCCTCTCTCTCCCTTTCTCCATATTGCAAACATAACATGAGCTTGCTTGTAATGGAACTTGAAGTTATCTTCTTCCTTCAAAGGTCTTGTTTTAATCATGTTTAGATCACAATAAGTGGATGCATAGTTGATTTGAAGGCTATCACTTCTCCATTGAGACCTTTGTGGCACAAATCCATTTTCTACATTACCTACCAATTGACCTCATGTATTGCACAAATCCATGAAATCATTCGGGTAGTATGAGTAGGCCTTAAAAATGAAATCATTTCGGCAGGGACCTACAAGAACTATTAGTCATCAATTTCTATTTTTTTCAGTGAAATGCTAATTTGATATATGCTTTAACAACTTTTTGTGATCTCTTATTTTGGTAGTTGAAGGTGATGCTTTTATCCTATAAATAATACATTTACTAAACTTGTATTATTTTTCACATAATTAAATTTAATCTCTTACATTTTTTTATAGGTCTAATTAAAATTGAAATGATAGATATTGCCTTAATGAGCCTCTTGGGAAGAACTACCTAATAAGAATTAAAAAATGTAATGAAGTAGGATGTAGAAGCATTAAGTAATAATAAAAAAGGCCTAATATCTACGATAGTTTATATCAGTCACAGTAATGTTATCATATTGATCTTCTTTTTTATGCATTCCCTACTTTGGAAAGATGAATGCTTGTATCCTCGTCTAATTTTTACTCCATAGGAAAAGATGAATGTACAACTTTCAAATTCCTGTTTCTTAAAGTTATTTTTGAAAAAGGATGTGTGGGCTAGAATTTGGTTTTGTGGTTTTTGTGCATGCATTCCTTTTATTTGGTTGATTATTTGTGTAAATCCTCAATTTTCATGAAGTTGTAATGTCATATAGAGTTTTCCTTTTTCAAAATTTGTTGGGTGGGTTTTCAAACTTTAAATTTTCTTCTTTCGAAAATGTAAAATAAAAATAGTCTGGGAAATAGGGGTGATGATAGAAAGGTTAACTTGAACTTCAATAACTAACTAAGATCTTTGTAAATCTTCTAATCTTCCACAGGTGTGGTGGTTTTTTGATCAAATGTGTCACAATTTTGTCAAAAAATTTGGATCCCAGTACAACTGTGTGGTGGTTTTTGGATCAAATGTGTGTCATAATACCATCGATCTCTTGGATCCTAGTAGCTAGATCCATCTTCAAAAGCCAAAAATATTGGTCAATGATTTCACAAGAATGTAATTATATTGCAAACCAATATTGTTGCACAATAGTGGTTTGTTTGTAAATTAATTATTCTTTCTCATGATTCTTAAAATGAATAAAATGCATTCAGGTTCCATTTCACTTGAAATTTTGGTTCAAACAACCAAAATACATTGTTTGTACACTAGCATCAGTTCAAACAAGACAACTAATAGCCTGCTTTAGAATACTTGAATGTAATAACACCAACATAAAACTATTTTCTCCTCCAATGAAATTTTTTTTTGCCAATTTAGTTTGTTCTTCATTGATTATGAAATTTCTATGAATTGATCACACAATTTTCAAATATGATCATACAGTGGACTTTGTTGCGCAAGTGAGGCCCCAATTTCATTGGTGGATTCACCAAAAATTTCTAGGCCTAGCCATGGGTACCGGATTTATAACAAATAGCTTCCAAAAAAAGAACAAACGCAAGAAGAGCATGTGACTCTTGTAACAAAAGAAAATATCATTCTTCTTGGCATCCAAGATAATCTCAACCTATATAAACTTCAACATACATAATATTTAATTAAATATAACTTTGTAAAGTTTATGATTCCAATTCACAATATATTGTCAAGTAGTAACATGTTTTGAATGTAGCTTTGTACATTTGGGCTTCTAGCAAGTGCATTATCATTCCCATCATTTTGGGAGGCATGAGCAACAAGATTCCTCTTGTTGTTGTGCCATTCTCTGCCCTCATCGCTCTCCCCTTGTTAGGAGTCAAACCCATTTCAACATCATCTGTGAGAAGCAAAGTGCCAAGCCTTTGTTGTGCTACCTCTTATTGCTCAAAGAATTTGTCACATATTGTTGTCTCCTCCAAAGATCATCACTAGCCCATGTTAAGGGTAAATTATTAATTGGATGTAATAATTTCTATTATGTGGGTTGAGAGCTACAAAAAATGAAACACATCGGCTTCAATTGCATCCTACACAACTGGAAACAAGGTGTTCAAGTTCATGAACTCCAACTCCGTATTCTGAACAGTTCTTAACCACAACGTCCACAGATATATAAGCCAACCACATAACAACCTACAATACTAAAGCTAAATGTACATGTAGAGGATGGTGTCGAAGTGCACATGGGTGTGTTCTCACTAAATGCCTCACCAATAGGAAGGACCACAAAATTAAACTTTTGAAAAGAATTAGGAAGTTAAATGTTTGAAAAAATGCCTCAAACAAATGTTTCCCTATGACCTACCATAATTTTTTATGTTTTTTGGACAGACACTTGAGGGGGTCCCCTTTAGCTTAGAGCCAAGGTCTGAGGGGTATCCATTTTGCCAAAATTTTCCTGAGGCATGATCCCAACCTCATCCCTTTTTTGGCGACAAGGCCTTGCACTTGGCAAGACTTGATCCCTGGTGGGCTCATTCAAAACCTTTCAACTTCACCAACAGACCAAGGGCCCATTGACAACCTACCATAATTTCACAATATGAATTTGTTCAAAAAAATATTCAAGAAAATACAATCGGTAGGTGTAAAGCCAAATCTCATAAATGTTGCCAGTATTCTACCTACGTGTCCAAAAAATGGAGATTCAGAACATGATATGGACACTTATGCAAGAATAAATTTAATAGTTTTTTTGACTGTTAAACATTACTCTATCTTTGTTTATTACTTTTATCATGGCTACGTGTTAGATCAAATATCGATTACAATATGTTGAAACCAAAAATCGAGCCTCCATTTTTATAATTTATTTGGTACGATCCCATTGTTGATTTTTGCTTTGGTAAAATGAATGCTTTACAGTCACCCATATTATACCATTCCTATTATTGTTTGGTGTGTTCGAAACATGGTGAGAAATTCTACAAAACTTGTATATATAATATTACTTAGATATATTGTATAATATAATATAAATATATTATTTATATATTATATAGAATGCAATATCAATATAAATATAATCTAATATTTAATAGAATAATATACATATTTTAAATAATATCTAATTTAACTATACAAATAATTAGCATTTATTATATTATTATTTTTATTATATAATTTAAATATAAATATAATAAATAATATAATATTATATATAATATAGTATAACTATAATAAGTAATATGTATATACTAATATTATAATAATATAATATTATTTAATAATTTCTTTTTACTAAATATCAAGTAAAACTAGTTTTCTTGGAACAATGATCATCGTGTGGAATTAAGATTAAAGGGTTATTTTTGTCAATTGGTTGCATTGCAAAATATTGTAATGCAAGAGATTAGCTCCTAACTTCAAAATGAAAATCCAATGACAATCTAGAAAAATTAATTTACTAAAATTTTGTTTTGATTAGATATTCTAATACAAACATATTAGAAAAATTGTTGTTGGTGAAAGATGAACAAATTAAACACCAGTTAAGAATATGGTGGTCGCAATAATTATATTTGTAGGAAGTAATAATAAGTAGCTTAGATATATATATTTGTAAAAGTGAAATTAACATAAGTATGCCAATCTCTGTTTATTTTTAACTATCATATATATCTTTAATAAATCTATATAAAAGAAATTGAGATATATCTTTAAACATTAATTTTAGCATTTTATTATCAACACACAAAAGTCATTAGAAGGGTGTGAGGTTGTATGGACATTATCAATAATTGAACTAAAAGGGTATCAACATTCAAGAATATATAATCAAAATACTATTTGCACAATTATCATAATGTTATATGTGAAACTAAAGAAAAACAAGTATGGTAAAAGGAAAACGTCGACATATTGTAATTGAAGACTCTCAAATGTGAGAAAAAGTGCAAACAGGAGAAGTGACAAAGAAGATATACTAGATCAGTCTCTATTTTTCTCTCTTTCACTCCACCTCTCATAACAATCTATATCTCGAGCTCTATTTCTATCTCACTCCTCTCTTTATCTCTTCCTATCCATATATTTTTGTACCTCTCTCTCTCTCTATCTCTTTCTCTATCCCCCTCTATCTATCTATATCGCCCTCTAACTATAACTCTCCTCTCCCTCTCCCTCTCCCTCTCCCTCTCTATATATTCAGCTATCTCTCCCTCTCTCCCCTTCTCTCTCTCCCTCTCTTGATATTTCTCTCCCTCTCTCTCCTCCCTTTTCTCTCTCTTTCTCCTCTACCTATTCTCCCCTCTTTCTCCTCCCTTTGCTCCTCCTATGCCCACTATGTATCCGCTTCATTCTTACCCCATTCTCCTTTCTCTTCCCATATCTATATTTCTCCTCTTTATTTCTCTTTCCCATATATCTCTATCTCTTTCTTTTTTCTCTTCCCATATCTCATCTCTCTCGGCTTATCTCCCTCTCTTTACATCTCTATGCCATCTCTACTTCTCTATTTGTCTCCTCCCTCTCCCCCTCTATATCTCCTTATATCTCTATCTCTATCACACCATCGCATCTTCCATATCTCTACCTGCCTCTCTCCCTCCTCTTCCTCTGTCTCTCTATCTCTTCCTCTCTCTCTCTCTCCCTATATATATCCTATCTCTCTCTCCCTATATATATATATATCCTATCTCTCTCTATCTTTATCTCTCCCTCTACCTCTCTTTATCTATCTATACATTTCTCTCCCTCTCCCTCACTCTATTTATCCATCTCTCTCCCCCTCTCCCTCTTACTAGGAATCTATATCTATATATCTATTTGTCTCTCTATCTCTATCTCAAGCCATATTTCTTCTTCCATTTGTTCCTCTATATCTATTTCACTATCTCTCCATCACTCTACGCCTATATTTCTCCCTCTCTCCACATATCTCTCTATATATCACTCCCTATCTCTATCTTATTAGTATCTTCAACTCTATCTCTATCTCCTTACCCCTCTCTCTCTCTTGCTCTTCCCACCCTCTAACTCTCCCTCTCTCCCTATTGCAAATATAACACGATACTATTGATAATGGAGAAAAAATTTCTAATTGACCTACCACACCTCTTTGAAATACCCATTGCATGCCAAAGTGTGATTGTTATCTCTCTATCTCTTGTTGGTGTAATTGATATTTAATTACACATTTGCATAAGTTTACTTAGGCATATTTAATTCCTAAGTTTTAGGATCTTATCTTTATCTTATCGAGCTATTTTGTTGCTCAAGATAAGATTAGGTTTAGGCATCTTTGCTTTTATAAAGCAAATCATTATCTTGTAATTATTGAATTCTCGAATATATCAATTTGCACATCTTCCTGCAAATCTCTACTTTTTCTGATTTTCTCTTTTGTGGAAGGTTTTTTTGATTTGAAAATATGATCTTGGTTTCTAACATGGTATCAGAGCCTTGATTTGCAGCCCCTTCTTAGCTATTTTAGAGAAATACAGTGTAGAGCTCGTTCGAGGTCCCTCGAGGGTTTAATTCCTTGAGCACATTTATGCAGCGTCTTGGATTAGAACGGGGTTTTCCGTTGGATTTAGAGTGTTGGAAAAAGTCAGAAATGACTTTTATTTTATTCATTTTCATCATCGTTTGCCAGATCTGCGAGGGTTGTAAGCTTGGTGATTTTTCTGATAGAACCGTGGGTCACCTAATTTTCAGAGCACTTTAGGCCCAAACGGACCTCGCTGTTGGATTCACAGCGCCCAAAAACCCCTATTTTCATATAAAGTTTGTCCGATTTGGACACAGTCGTCCAGAGGAATTTTTTTTGCCCAAGGGCCGTATGGCCCCAGGCACAGTTCACGAGGCATTGTTTTCAAGAAAAAAACAAAAAAATAATAAAATTTTGAAAAATCCGGCAGTTTTTGTGCGCCGCCCGTTTAAAACCCAGCACCACCCAATGGCCACCCATTCGCCACTGGGCAGCCACTCGACCTCCACCACCGCGTCGCTCCCCCTAGCCGCACCACCGAGCCGCTGCCTCCAGCTCCGCCGACATACGCTTCCGCCCTCGAGGGCTTACATCGGCCAACGACGGTCACATAAGGAACCGGGAGCCTCGGGCTCCCAGCCCCCGCCGGTCCATAAACTTAGCTCCGGTCATATCAGCGACCAGGGGCTCCGCCCCAAAGGCCTGCCGCCAGCCCCTGGTCTTGCATGTGACCAGGGGCCTTATTTTTTTAGCCCCTGAGGGCTTCTGGGGACCAAATCGGAGCTTTTTGGACAACTTTCACGGAAATGGTCATATCTTGGGCATACGACGTCCTTTTTTTGCAAACGAGATATCTTCGAAAAGCTGTTTCGACGCTTTACGCAATAGTGTTGGTTTGGTTTTATAGTTTTTCCTTTTTGATGCTTTTTTCTGCCTTGGAAGTCAAATGTTTCCTTTTTCACTCCGGGAGACATATCTTGTGACTTGCTTATCCGTTTTTCGCGATTTTCGCGGCATTGGAAAGCTGGTTTCGGCCTCTATATAGATTTGAGTTTTTTTACAAAATATGTGTACCTTATTTTATGCATGCATTCATTTTTGTTTCGTGTGCTAGGTTTGCATTTTCGATTATGTTTATGTAGTTTTGCATTATCTTCTTATGCAATTATTGGGTATTGTAATAACAAACTGATATAAAGTTCCATTAAGAGGGGTTCTTGCATCCATCTTTCATATTGGTGACAACTCGCATGAGTTTGTATGGTTTCCTACTGTTTCCCTTAGCTTCTTTCTTGCTTAGTTGGACACATCTTTGGTTTGCTTCGGTTCACACTTTAGTTGGGATTTTATAGTTCTTGATCCACATTGGTTCAGATCTTTCTCATTTGAGGGCCATGTTTTTATGGTCAATGTTCCAGAATCTTGATGGTACTCGTCCTATGGGCAATTTTAGTTTCAGTTTGGCATTGGCTTCGAGAGACACACCTTCTAGATTTGTCATCTTTATGGGTCCTTTCATCCTTTCATCTAATGTTGCTTACAGATTCCAGGGTTGATCTAGTACGTGACCATAAAAGCAAAGATGCCTAAACCTAATCTTCTCATTTCCACTAGAATATTCTCTGGCCGACGGGAATATTCCCTTTGCATGTGATTGGAGGTTGGGCACGGGCCCTTGGTCTCTGATATGACTAGGGCTGGGTGCTCGGACCGGCCGGGGGTTGGATCTCAGTTCTCGGTTCTCCATATGGTTGCGGTTGGGAGTTGAAACTTGCAGGCGGCAGGCCAGCGGTGAAGTGTGGCGGCGGCGGTGGGCTGGTGGCCGCCGGGTGGCCGAAACTTTATACACTATTAGCATCACACAGATCCCGAAAATGGCATGTTTTTTTTTAAAACGGGATTTCTGCTTCAATTCCAGGCCGAGGCCGACGACCCCGCAATTCTTGCCTTCCGCACCAAACTCAGCACGCCAAATCGACCAAACGACAAGCGTTTCTGTGGTTTTTGCCACCGTGAACGCTGATGGCTGCGGTCCGCTTTGAGCCCGTAGTGTCCCAAAATTGGCTACCCCCAAATCTTGCAAAAAAGATGCCTATAGAAACCCTTGCATTAGAAACTCACTGAAAGGCCATATCTTTAGATCACGAACAGGCCACTGCAGGTCTGGAGCTCTCATACCATGTTTTTATGGTTAATGTTCTAGAGTCTATTTTTGGTACTCATTCCCATGGAAGAGTTTTAGTCACAGTTTGGCATCGGCATCAAGCTACACGGCTTCCAGATTTTGTCATCATCTCATCTACTGTTGCTTCACAGATTCCAGGGTTGTTCCAGTTTGTGAGTTTTCCAGTGTTCTGTGGCATTGGGTCTGTTGTCACATTATTATGATTCCGGTTTTGGGTTTCTTGTAGATAGAGGTATCTTTCCTTGCTTGTTGGATTGTGGTTCCAGTGTTACTCCACGGTGTTCTTCCAGTGCTTCTTTGCAACAATCATCTCATTGTAGGGGGGTTTTGTCCCACTGGGTTTTCCTTCTCTACTTCATCATTGCATTTGTAAATGAGTACTTGATCAGGCCTTGTTTTCGGGACTCATATTTGCATAATAATTTTGCTTCTCCCTAAGTTGCACTTATGGGGGGGTGTTGGTGTAATTAACATTTAATTACACTTTAGCATAAGTTTACTTAGGCTTTATTTAATTCCTAAGTTATAGGTTTTATCCTTATCTTATCGAGCTATCTTGTTGCTCAAGATAAGATTAGGTTTAGGCATCTTTGCTTTTATAAAGCAAATTATCTCTTGTATTATTTTGAACTCTCGAATAATAATGTTGCACATCTTTTTGCAACCTCTCTTGCTTTTTTATTTTTCTCTTCTGTGGAAGGTCTATTCTGGTTTGCAAATCTGATCTTGGTTTCTAACATCTCTCCCTTTTTCTATCTCTATCTCTCCCTTTCTCTCCCTCTCCCTATTACTCACACTTTATATATCTCTCTACTTATTCTCTCTCCTTTCTCTATTTCTCTCCCTTCCTTTCCCTCCTCTCCCTCCCTCTCTATCTATTTAGATATCTATCTCCATCTCCATCTCTCCATAACTCTCACTCATATACACACACTCCTTGTTTCTCCCTCCCTATATCTATATCTATCTCTTTATCTTCCCCCTCTTCACCTCTCTTCCTCTCTCTCTATACCTCTCTCTCTATCTCTTATCTCTATCACCTTATCTCTCACTCTTGCCCCCTTTATCCTTATCTCCTCATCTTTCCTTCCCCCTCTTTATCTATATCTCATTATCTCTACCTCTCCCTCTCTTTATATTGAGTTATCTCTCCCTCTATACCCATCTCTCTCCATGTCTCCCCCTCTTGTCTCTCTCCCTTTCTCTCCCTTTATTTATATCTCATTATTTCTACCTCTCCCCCTCTTTATATTGACTTATCTCTCCCTCTATACCCATCTCTCTCCATGTCTCCCCTTCTTCTCTCTCTCCCTCTACATATCACTCTCCCTTTCTCTCCCTCACTCTCTCTATATATCCCTCTCTTTATTTCCCCTCATCTCTCCCTCCCTCACTCCCTACCTATCCCCTATCTATCTCTCTACCTAGATACCTCTCCCTTTCTCTTCACATATATCTCTCTCTCATTATATTCACATGTACCTCTGTCTCTCCCTCTCTCCCTCTCTCTCTCTCTCCCCCCTATTTCTCTCCTTCTCCCCTATTTCTCTCCTCCTCTCTCTATTTCTATTTTTCTTTCTCTACTTCTATTTATTTTTCTTTGTCTCTCCCTCACCCCCTCTCTCTATATCTTCTTATATCTCTATCTCTTGCTCTATATATCTCTATCTCTTCCTCTCTAACTCTCCCTCTCTATCTCCTTATCTCTATATCTTTATCTCTCTACATCTCTCTATCTCTCTATCTATTTCTCTCCCTCTTCCTCTCTCCCTGTATATTCATCTCTACCTCTATCTTCCTCTCTCACCCTCTATCTCTAGACATGTTTCCCTCTCTCTACCCATTAATCTCTCTCCCTCTCCCTCTTCCTAGAACTTCATATATATATATATATATCCTCTCATTCTCCCCCTCTCTATCCCTCTCTATATATTTGTTTGTTCCATCTCTATCTCTCTTAATATCCCTCTTTCCATATGCATCTCCATCTCCATCTCCATATCTATCTTACTCTCTATCTCTATCTCCTTACCCCTCTCTCTCTCTCACTCTTCCCCCCTCTATATGTCCATCTTTATATTCCTCCTCCCCCTCTATTTCCCTCTCTCTCTATTGCAAACATAACACGACTATGTTGGTAATGGATATTGACTATCTTCCTATTTAGAGGTTTTGTTTTAGTCATGTTTGGATCCATTTAAGTGGATGCAAAGTTAATTTGAAGCTATCACTTCTCCATTAAAACCTTTTTTACACAAACAACATCAGTTCTTAAATGACCTACCAACTGACCTCACGTACTACAAAATAAATGCAAAAAAATATACCAAAATTTTTCCTAATTGACCTTTGACCTTCCACACCTCTTCGGCGTATCCATTGCACACCAAGGTGCAATTGCTAGTTATTTTTATATATAACGCACTGTATGAGACGTTGCCCCTTTTTCAGGCCATCCAATTGATTTCAAACCTCGGGGCATTTATGCCATATGGGAAGTTCTAGAACGTCTCCTAACGATTCAGACTTAAAAAAACAGGATAATTGAAATATGAAAGCTGTAGAAGTAAAAGACTAGATTTCCAACCAGTCGTGGGATTCAAATAACATTTGGGGTGGGAGTCCCCCAGTCGTACGTTTTTTTGCCCCGAAAAAATTCAACTGTCTGTTTTTCCGAAGATAACAAGGTAGGCGAGAATGCCAGTGGCCTCAATTGAATCAGGGCAGCTTTGCAAGGTATGGGAAATCAAAACCCTGGGAAGAAGCAGAGACGCCGAGGCCAAGAAGCTTCTCGAGTCTGTGGCTAAACAGGTCCAGCCGATTATGATCAAGCGCAAATGGCGTGTCATGGTCTTATCTGAATTCTTGTATTCATCTTAACCATGGTTATGCTATATTTTCCTGTAATACAGATTTGAAATCTTTCACGTCTTAGTGTATGGTCTTGTTTTAAGTGTATTTTGAAGGTTTAGTTTCTGTTCAGAGGGTTTTAAATGTAATTTGTGCAATAAGATTTCAGACTTTATGTCTTCCATGGTAGCTCTTATGTGAGGATTTGGGCCGCTTTTCAATTTGTGTGGGAATAAACTTGGACTACATCCTTAAGATAGCAAACATAGGTTGCCATTGTTACACCACAACCTCATGTCCTCTACATTATTGGGCTGTCTTGCTGCGGTGAGGGGCATTTGAGCTCGGGTCACGGTCTTGCCAGTACCATCTGTTTTAAGTTTCAGTTACAACTAAGCCCCTTGAACTGAATATTGTGCTTTTGAGATTTAAAATGAGGGTGCTTTCAGCATGATTTTGAATTTTGATTTATTTGTTCCGTGTTGTAAAAAAATGTCTCATTTCTGCTTCCTTTATTGGCTGCAGCCCCAGCAATCCTTCACTTTTAGGATTAAATGTCGGAGGTGGTGCAGAAATTAAGATCAGATTAAGGAGGCCTAACAGAGAATTAGAGTTTTACCATTACGAGGAGTTGCTGGGCACTATGTTGCATGAACTCACCCATAATGAACATGGTCCACATGATGCTAAGTTTTACAAACTGCTTGATGAGATCACAAGGTAAATTGTATTCTTGATTTTGATGTTTTCATGGTTTAAGATCATTGAAAGTTTTGATTTATGAAATAAATACCCTGATTTGAAGTGAAGTTTGGTACAATGCCTTTCAGAGGGTGGATTTCTTTTCTTTGAGAAGGTGTTTGGTCAATGGGTATTAAACTACAGAATGCTGGCTATCTAGCCATTGCATTGCAAACCAAGCCAAAAGGGTAGAGGAATTCCCCAAGCTGTAGGTGCATCGGTGAAACTACTGTGATTTTTTCATTCACATGGCTGGGACAAATCCTCCAGTAATTAGGGTCAGTACCTTGGTTCTCTTCTTTGACTAGTGTCCATTCAGTTCCAGAAGTTTTCTCTGCATCTAAGCTTCAAATTTTGGTGTCCTAATAAGCATGGGCAAGCAATTGGGCCTGAGCCTCACCATCTTACAATGTTTTTCTTTTTGATGGTTCAAACCGGTCCAACTGTAAGAGGCTTTAAAAATATTGATTAAAACATTGATCAGGGTGTGTCATGAAGCTTATCTTCAGATGCTTATGACTGCCTGATTAACATGAGATAATTACCTAGAAGCATAAGGCTGCTTTGAACTATAAACACATCAAAAGCCTGTAAGACCAACCATACTGACATCAAGTCTGGCAGTTAAAAAAACACTGCAAACAGTGCTGATCTTTAATTGTTCATGCCATATTAAAAGAAGCAGCAATATTTTCTCTGTGAATATAGTATTCTGGACTCTCTCTAAGGAAATTATAATTGATGGTTGTCTTGATGGAAAGGCTATAGTCTATAGATATGTTCCATAGACTCCCGAATGATTTCTTTTGGTGTGTGATCAGTTAGAATGGCATCCTGATACACCTCAAGTTCTGCAGCTGGTACCCCAGCAGTAATAGCATCCTTTGTTTGTCCAATAAGAACTTTATATTGCCTTACAGCATCAACAATTTGGCTACACAGTGAATGTGCAAACCTTCTTTTAAACTTTGGTACTCAGGGAATACCAAATTTGAACATTGCTGTTTATTGCTCTTTTGCACACCCCACTAGACACATCTTTGGTCTTTCAGTTCCCTTGCATATGACGAAGTATTATTTCTTGGTCACTCATTTGCTTAAAATACTGCTGTCTGCAGAAAAGCAGGGGAAATTTTACTGACACATATTTCTGAGATCAAAGAGGTCTTGCTAACCCCATTCTCTGATCCCAGAGTAAACTGAGGAGATTAAATGGGATAACTTGAGGACCAGGACTGAGCAAGGAACTCTAAAGTCCTCCAAATTCTCAAGTTCTCACATAGAAACAGTGGATTGGTTAAGAGAGACACTATTATACAAACAACAGCGTGACAATTTCAAATAGTGATTTGTTCAGATTGTTTATTTTCTTTATTTCAAACAGTATCGGTCAGCTGTCTTCGTATACTCACTTGCAGCAATTAAATCATACTGTTTAAAAGGTAATGTACCCAAATGTGTTGTCATTCATAATATCATACTTCATTTGCAACTTTTGAAAGTTCAGTGAATAGCCCTTTAAAGATAATTGGTAAGCTAATGCTCTCAATGTAACACTAATGTACATAATCCTAGGAGTGGTAGGATAATATTTAATATTTTTCGTATTTCCTAGCTACACTATATGCTGAAACCATCTAGAAGATTAATTGAAGAGTCTTTTTTATATTGTTAAATATGTACATTTTGATTGAATGGAATAAGTTTTCATTGCATTTTTTTGGTTGTCTAAGTCCCATTCATTTGTCAATCATTTCTTGTATTACATTTTCAGGCTCGTCATTAGTATTAGAGCACATAGGAACTATTTTCATTTGCACTGAATCCCCATCTCTAATTCTCTAGCTTCAATTTTAATTCATATCTGCCATTATTTCAGTTTGCTTTCATTTTTCCATTCTAGTTGGGTTTTCAATAAAACTGTTTTGGTTTGACATTCTGTTTGCTCTCATTTCTACATATCCCATTCACTATTCATAGCTCACCATTTTGACAAAATCCATGGTGGCTGGAGTTTAGGGGCGAGAATTCCAATTTGTCAAACACAGTGGTTGTGTTTCCAAAGATGAAGTCGTGGGTTCCTTTGATTGTGCAGTTTTTGTAGAATAGGCAGAAGATGCGGGCATACAAAGTGTCTTGGTGGCTCATGAATGTGCACATATAAAAAGTAGAGAGATCGCTGTCCACTCATAGGGCCATTGCTTGGTTCCTCTTTGGCCCTTGGTACTTGTTCATTTTATCTTTTTGCTATCCTTTTGCATGGGAATTTCTTCTCTCATTTGCTCTCAATTTTGGGTTCTTTGACACTATCTTCATCAATCTGGAATATCTCTAGCTACTCAAATGGCAACTCCTCTTTTCTATTATTCACAACAGATTTGGATTGCTCATATGACACCTTAACTCCCTCGAATCTTGATGCAATTTGTTCCTCTTCATGCTTAAGTTTCTTTTGAAGATTCCTTTCATAATTCTTCCCCTTGACATCAATGGCAGCATTCTTCCTATTCGTATAACTCTCCCTTGTTGTAACTCTCCTTCTTTGACATTAATGGTGAAGGGATGCTCATCATACTTCCATCCATGTCTTCTATGGCATCATTACATCAATAGGGACGCCTTTAATGTGAAGTTGAACATAAGCACAGCCATCCAACTTTCCACTATCAATTTCTTTTGCTTTTTGCTAACACATGCTTGTGTGTTCTAGCGTAAATGTCAAATGCAAATATACGAACATACTGTTCAAGAAAAGACTCATTTGGATCATTCTTATCCTCCTGTTAAGGCTTTTGGAGAATTCTCTTATCAAGTTTAGTCTTACAAACATCTTCACCACTTTCTTCTTCATATCTTCTCACGCTATGATGAAAGGTTAAAGCTTTGTGATCCCTATTCCTACTTTTCAACCATATCTTCTGTTTCTCTAATGTGAATGAGTATAAGATAATTTTCACTTCTTTAAGCGTTAGCATAATCTCTTCTATTTTCCCAAATCTTCAATCCCATGGAGACACTTGTAAATGCCAACTTAATGTGCATGAGTTAAAGGTATGCAATCTTTCATAATCTAGGATCTTGAACATATCCAACAATTATGTAGATACCAATTCATTACTTTCTCTTGATGCCAATCTATTGCACAAGTGGATTTTCTCTTCAAGTTTTGTGATACTTCGTCTTTTTGAGTTATCTTCTCCATGGGGCTGAACAATAATGACATACTTAGCTCCCCTCAAAATTATACTTTGTATAAACTTAGTGAGACCACTTGCACATGAAGTGCAGTTTGCATTTGCATAGGTTTATCCTTCTCATTATCTTGTTCTTGTTTCCTTCTCCAAACTTTTATAGACTTAACTTTTTGTTTGGTCATGGTATCCTTCATCTTTTGCCGTTTAGGTGGTTTTATAAACCCACATCTACAAAATCATGCTATATGTCCATAGTTATTGCACTTGTAGCATACAACATTATAATCCACTAAAGGAACAAAGGAGTTATAGTTCCTTCTTGATAATCCATAAGATTTTCTATTTTTGTTCCATCTATCATTGTATCTTACTTGTGTTTTACACTCCCTTGCCTTATGTCCATAATGATTGTATAAGTAGCAATAGCCATAAAAGGTACTCTTGAACTTGTATGTATGCACTTGCCTCGAAGGAAAGGACTTCTTGAAATTGTCCTTGTTAACTTTAGGAGTCTTTATCTTCCTGCTACCTTCATTTTTGCTAGGGCCTTTTGAAAGTATCTTCAAGGCTTTTTGTCTTTCCCTCATTTGTCTTCTTAGGTGTCTCTTTGGAATCTTCCTTGAATGTTTGATTTTCTTTATAGCCAAGTCCTGTTTTATTTGATGGTGATCTTTGGCCATTAATGATGTCATCTAGAATTTCAATGCTCTTTTCAAATTTGAGGCTTGTGTTAAACTTGGTGGTTGTCTTTTCTTGTTCTTTCCTTAAAGAAACTATCGCGGACTTTAACATTTCACAATCTTCTTCCTTTTTCTCTTTATTGGACTCTCACTTCCTCTTTCGTCTTGTTTCCTTCTCTCATCTGAAATTTTAGCTCGACAATTATCTTCTTGGATTCTTCAAGACTTCGTATTAACTCTACATTAGATTCATTGTTCTCTTGAAGTTGAAGCTTTAGTTTTTGGTTCTCCTTTCTAGGCCTCTTGATCTCACCGTAGGCATAGTGGAGTTCTTCCTCAAGATCCACTATACTATAACCTTCATCATTTTCTTCTTCTAATTTCAAATGAACATTCTCATTATATTCTTTTAACTTCTTTTCTTCTAAGTTCATCTCTTTTTCTTTCAAAGATACCATCTTTTGTTTCTATTTCCATTTGTGTTCCATTTGTCACCCCATCATTTTTGCTTGCTTCTTTGTCATTACTAGCCTTTGGTTTATTGGTGCTTGTTGATCAATGCTCTGTATGGTACTTCCTTTTCCCTTATTTTCTTTTCTTCTTGCCATGCATGCTCTTTTAGATCTACCTTCAAGTGGTTAAACTATCTCTAAAGGAACCTGCTCTGATACCAATTGATGAGCATACAGTTATACTGAGAGGGTGGGGGTGGGGGGAAGGGGTTGAATCACTATAACACAACTTTTACCAAGTTAAAACTTTATCAATCATATTGACATTATTTACTCAACATCAATAATCATGCACATAAGAAGAACACAATAAGACACAATATTAACGTGGAAACCCTTACGAGAGAAAACCACGACAAATCAATGCTTTTATATAAATTCTTCTTTTTACAAATTTTGTAGGCACCAACCCCTCATTCAGTTTGTGAGTACCAACCTGTTGACGGGTGTTTTATGACCGCACCAACACAAAATAAAGTTTCCAACGGTTACTCTATCCTCTCTTGATCAAAATCTCCTGCATGCTAAGATTGTGAGAAAGATCATGCATTCAACTCCAAGGTTCCTTCATGCAGTGGACGTAGACTCAGTTGGCTCGATGTGATTTGTTGGTATCTCAAGGGGGACTTACGTAATTGTTCAATCAGAGCTCAAAGAGATAGAGGTTTTTAAAGATTCAGAAGATTTCTCAGTGAAGTTCAAGTTTCCTAAACTAACTGGAAAGTACTGAATTGAATGGTTGTAGGGATTAGAGATGCTATGATCTACTCTAAATGCAGGACGTGGAGATCAACTCTTGCAAACTTCAACCAAGCTCTGCTTCGCCTCACTTTGGATAACTTCCACAGAACCGGTGCAATCCTCAAAGGAGTAGCTAGAGATATTCAAATCACGATTCAACATGAAGATACCATCATGACGACTCATACCAACATATAAACCGTAATTGAAGTCAGGTCCACAATATTCCAGTTGACCACGCAGGGCGAACCCACCATCAGCGAGCCCACTAGTGGTATGGATTAACGAAGCTTGCTCAAATTAAACACCACATTCCACAACTACCATCTACTTGCATTAAATATAATCTATTTTACTCTAAGTTCTACTTTAAGATTCTAAGCAAATTGGAAGGACGAAGAAGTCTCGCTAGCTACCCGCAACAAAAGATGAAACCACAAGCAATGATAACTCTTTTTATTATAGGAGTGTTCACAACAACTTCTTACAAAGCATTCAATTTGAAAAATTTCCTTTCTCTTCAATCTATGTGCTCTATTTCTCTATGCTTTGTCTCTCTATGTCTAATCTATGATCTAATAATGTACAAATGAGGGGGGATGCCCCTTTAATAGATGACCAAATCCAGTGGACAACTCATATTCAATTACAATGAAGGGCTCAGATTGAGCCACATATGCCCTGATCAAGATTCTTCCCTAAAAACCGCCAAAAAGAGGAGTGGGGTTGTAATATCCCCTCTCAACTGAAGCTTCTAAGATTCATTTTGCTAAGTCTGTTCTAGCTGTGCGTCTCCCAGACTTAGTCAAATTTTTTAAAATAAAAGGAGATGATTAAGTGGGGCTTGCTTCACTTAAGTGATTCCTATT
>VDFB02133559.1:0-69767 GCA_007258455.2 Sequoia sempervirens | reverse complement strand
CATAGGGTTCTCTAAGAGTCACTAAGTCAACCCTTAAGCACATGGGCCCACATGCCATCTGTCCTCCACGTCATCACTAGTTTTTGATTGTTCCATGTGGTTTTCACATCCATCGGTATCCAAGTCACATGCATACATAGTCGTCACCATCCATTGCACTACCGTTGTGACAACCAAAAGACCCTATGGTATGGTAGTATGCCACGCTACCGCTAGACAACCAAAAGGATCTCATGGGGTGGCGATACACCGCACTACTACCAGAAATTCAAAAGGATCTCGTAGTATGGTGGTATAGCATGCTACCACACCTCTCTTCCCATCACCATCAACTTGTCACTCAATTGGAGAAAGCACAAAATTCACAACCACTAGTAAGAGGTTAGGAAATTCTTGAACACCACAACAACAAAGGAGATCAACCAGTCATGAAGTTAAGTAACTTCTTAACTTTACGACAAGGTTCCAAGGTTAGAACCTCTAATAATCCTATGACCAACACACTGTCACTCAGTTACCATCTTTCAAAACCCCAAGACATAGGTTACAAGGTTCAAGATTTGGGTGATAGGCCGACAAAAGTTGAAAAGATAAGCACTTCAAGAAATGACCAAGCCAATAATTTGAGCCACATTTCTCAACACAGGTCAACCTTTTGTTGCAAAACAAAAGGTGAACAATGGGTATCAGAGCTGGTCATAGGTTCAAACCCCTCGCTTGTGCTAGGGGGTATTATTGCAAGATAGTGTGTCCCTTGGTCTTCCTTGTCCAACATAGCACTTGGGTTTGTCACATGGTATTACTGCCTCCTGTGGATCTTAACTGATGCTTGTATCAAGCATTGACAAGTCAACCTTTTGGTGCAATAGCAAGAAAAAAACTTGCAACTCCACCTATTCTACAACCCACTATGCTAAGAAAACCATTCATCCTTTATATAGTTCCATCAGCCCATGCTCTTGCACCATTGTTGGCTCAACAAGATGAAAGTAGTAAAGAACGTCTTGTTTATTATATTAGTTGAAATCTAATAGATTATGAAACATGATACAAACTAATATAAAAACAATGTTTGGCTCTTGTATTCACTACTAGTAAGTTGCAACACTATTTACTAAATATAGAAATACAAGTAATGACAAAATTTGATCCTCTCAAACATCCTTTTAGGAAAACAGACCAATCGGGATGCCTAGCTAAATGGGTGATGTTGTTGACTGAGTTTTACCTTAAGTTTATTTCACAAAAAGAAATCAAAGGTCAATCCTTGACCGACCACTTAACTGACGCTCCTTCTCCTTTGGAATTACCTAGCAATAACTCTTTTCCTAATGACAACGTGATGACAATAGAAGCTCATACATAGGAATTATATTTTGATGGATCTATGTGTAGAATAGGCTTTGGTGTTGGGGTTATATTATTTTCTCCCATAGGAAAGCCTATTCACTTGTCATACTGATTGAATTTCCTATGTAAAATAACACAACTGAATATGAAGCATTAATTGCTGGATTGCATGCTACTTTAATCATGGGTGTCAAAGATATTAAGAAATTTGGTGATTCACAATTAGTGATCAAACAAATAAAAATAATCTACCAAGTTGAACATGACAAATTATCGAAATATAAGGATCTTGCAATGACCTTTTTTAGAAAATTTTGAATCATTCACCATTGATAACATCCCATGAAAAGATAATCACCATGTAGATGCAATGGAGAGTGTAGCTTATCTTATATCACCTAAAGATCCTTCAAAGGATGTCATATTTATTGTTCACCCAATCAAAAACCTTCAATAAATGGTAAACCCGAAGAGGTTTTAACAACAACCTAGGAAGACTTGAGTGAATGGTATGATATAATATATAACTATCTCAAATATGGTACCATTCCCAAGCCAATAACAACAAATACTCGAACTCGCTAACAAAAAAATGAGCAACCAAATACATAATACTTTCCAATGTGTTGTATAGAATATCCTTTAACAACATTCTTTTTATATGTATTAGGGATTCTAAAATCACTATAGCACTTGAACAGGCCCATGCAGGCTCCTGTGTAGGTCATTTGGGAGGAAGATCCATACTGCAAAAACTTCTTCGTATGGGTTACTACTGGAGAAATATGGAAAAAGATTGCTTTATGTATGTTAAGTGATGTCACAAATTTCAAGAGCATAGCAATTTGATTCATGCTCCTACTTCTCAGCTCCATGCCCAAATCCCTATTTGGTTGTTCTCAGTGTGGGGATTGGATCTAATTAGAAAAATATCACCACCTTCTTTTGCTAAAAGTATGTTTATCATTACAGTGACTGATTATTTTATGAAATGGGTAGAAGCTATTCCTTTTCCATCCATGACCATTGATGTAATGTGTCATTTCATATTGGAACACATTATTGTCTGCTTTGGACTCCCTTCCACATTAATTTCAGAAAATAGGACACCCTTTAATAATAATGATGTGAAGAAGTTCTTGGACACATTTCATATCCAACAATACTTTTCAACACTGTATTACCCACAATCAAATGGTCAAGTTGAAATCACTGATAAGACTTTTCAACAAATCCTAAAGAAAACTATTAACAAACATCACAAGGATTGGCAGACATAATTGCAATATGTGTTATGGGTCTATCAAACAAGAATCAAATTATCTACAAGAACCACACCCTATAACCTTCTATATGGTACCAAGGCAATCATTCCCTTGGAGTTAGAAATCCCCACATTATGGATTGATCTTCAAGGTCATATTGATAATGATACCTATAAGGAACAAAGATTACATTAGATTGAGATGTTTTATGAACAATGAATGAATGCTCTTGAGCATCTCCAAGCCTACACTAATAAATTATAATGTAAACATAATAATCATGTCATTCCTCAGACATTTAACAAGGGTGACTTAGTTTTGTATGAAAATAAATGAAACCCTACTATAGACTATGCTAAAAAAAAGAAAATTCAGTCCTAATTGGATAGGACCCTACATAATCAATGCAAGTTATGGATCTAGTGAGTACACATTAATAGACCTAGATGGTACGTCCCTCAAAGACCCTATCAATTCCATGCATCTAAGCCAGTATTATGTCTTATCCCTTTAGATAGTATGATAAATCAAAGTTGTTAGAGCTATTGAATTATATCCTATATGCCTTTGCATTGCTTTTTTCTTGAAAAGAAATTCTAAGAGTATCTTGAGTACTAAAGTGATTAATTAATTTATTAATTATGTAAAAATATTTTTGCATCCAAGGTTCTCTAACACTTCTATGGTTTTTCACCTAAAAGGAAAGAGGTAGCTGAAAATGTGCAATGTCACCACTCAAGACGAATGCAAATATGAATGAAATATGCCAAAATGTAATGTCCTAAATTAAATAAATAGATACAAGATGTTAATTATTAATGCAAAACTAAGGAAGTGCAAAATTTTTAAAAACACAATGTTGTATGCAAAAACAACTAGAAAGATGAATAAAAATGCAATCAAAGCATAACAGAAAAGATAAACAGAAAAAATGCACCCAAAAATGTGTTGTAGCCTAGAATGGAGAGTGAAAATTTTGTTGATCCTAGAATTTTGGCCTACTAGGACACTTACGCCATTTAGGGTGACTTAATCCCAAATCTGGGAAACTATTCTAAAGCTTGTTTCAGCCAAATGGGTATCCAGATCTAGAAAAAAAATTGAAAAAAACGTATAGTGGGACTCAATCACCATTTTTGGAAACTTAGTCTACTTTGGCTTTTTTGAAAATTAAAAAGTGGAAACAAAAGCTCTTGGTTTGCACTCTTTGTTCCTCCAGGTGTCCAATTCTGAAATTGTCAAATGTGGGCTGGTGAGTGACATTTTGTAGATATTTTGACCTTTCCAATAGGGAGATGACTTCAACAAATTGGAAACCTATTCTTTAATCATGTCCAATCCATCCAAGCACCTAAATATGCAAACACACAAGCAGAGAGAGATAAATGTTGAATGTTAGGGCATGGAGGTTTTCCTTGATCAAACCCCTTTTTAGGTAATTAAACCAAAATGAAGAAATAATGTAATGAAGCATGGAATAGTGGATTTAGAGACTTTCCATGATGATAGATCTTGATTTTCTACAGAAAAAGATGAAGAATCTTCCCTTGAATGTCTCAAGAAGATATTTTGATAACTTACAATGATAAAACCCCCGCTTGCTTAGCTTGAGAGAGAAGATAAATGATGAATGGAATGATTAGGTTATGAATTATGATTTAGAGGATTGTATATATAGGAAATCCACCTAATTTTACCATTAATTTGATCCCCAAGGCCAACATGAAGGAAAAATAAACTTAAAATCCATTTTTTCCCACCTGAACCTTAAAAATAGTCAAAAAGGGAGTAAGTCACCAAGCTATGTGACTTAGTCCCACCTAGATAGGACTAATTTTCCCAAATGGGTGATTTTGTCCCATAGGGACTCTTTTGCCATCTGAATTGTCAAGGAGTGAAGAATTTCAATTTTTATGTTGTTCTAGTTAGGTCCTTGATCAAATTAAGCCTAGGTATGCACAATATGGGGCCATAGGGTCCTATTAATGATTATGTAAAGGATAATTAGGGATAGGGACACAAAGTTCAATGTGAAAGTGTGATTAAATACACTTTACATCATTAAGATGAGATCCACATAGCCTAGAAAGGCACAACATCCAATGTGAATGTGTAAGACACATTACAACACTAGATTAAAACCAAGTTAGTTTACAACCCTTCTAGATTAATGTGAATATATAATTAAATACATTTTATAATATTGAATTAGGTCCATTATGTCTATAGAAGTGTGAAATTCATTTATAAAACTTTACAACACCTTTGTAAGACATTGTTAGATGTATTTTATTTAGTTTGAAAGGGTCCAATACCTAATGTGCATGTGTAAAACAAGTCACAAAATTAGATCAAGGCCTTACTAAGTCCAATTTGTCATCAATTATTCCCAAATCAAGCAAGCAAAAGGGGATACTTTTTTCGTGTCCACAGTTAGACCCCACTTTAGTGAGAGGATGAACTAACTTTAAACTCACACTAAAGTAGACATTTAAGAAGGTTCCAATCATACCAATGTGGATGGTCTAGGATAACAATGATGAAGAAGGTGATCAAGATCCCAAGATCCAAGATCCTATGTCAAATTTACATAAGCGCAAAATAACACACACTACAATGCAAAATGACAAACATAACAAGATATGCAATCATGCAATGGAAATAACTCAAAGAAAGAGAAGAGAAAAATATAAAAAGGTGGGTCAGGCTTCAACCATTTGTCCAACATGATATAGATCAGATCTAGTATTTTTGTCCAAAAAAGTATACTCACTCTAAGGCAACAAAACTCTTGGTTGTCTACCAGGTGAGAAGTCTGAAAAGGTGAGACACATATGACCAATATGTGCTCACACCCATGTGAGTGGCTATGGGGAAAGTCATGCTTCAAAATGGGCTTCCCGCTTAACCATACCAAAGTTATACGTCCTGATAAATTTAATAAGGTGCCACATTAAAATGGTCTTCAAGCTCTATGAAGTAAGCAAAACTTCATATTCTTGACACTCATAAACATTGTCAATGAAAAATGGTACAAGGAATGTTCAATGGTATTTTTCTTAGTTTTTGCAAGGCCTCATCTTAGGGAACATTGTGCTTAATATTTCCAAGAGAGGATGTGTTGAAGAAGTATCACACTCTTGGAGGGAATCAAACCCAATGACACCACCAAGAAAAAGGAGGTATCACAAGAAGAAAGAAATCACGGAATGAAATATGAGTGTTGATGTATTCCCCCACTTTAAAATGGTTTCTAACACCATTACTATGAGCAACTACATTAAAGTAGAAAAATAAAACATGAGAGCTTACTTAGAAAACCCTATGCAAAGTCATATATTTCCTATAAGCTACGCCATGAAAAAGGTAGTATGTCACATGTGGCCCAACTTAAGGCATGTTTTCCACATCCCAAGCTTGCTCTTATTTGGTCATGAAAGGTTAATGACTAGCCAAAAGAGGAAATGATAAATGGCATATGAGTACAAGGCTACCTAACCCCTTGCCCCCACTTAGTACAACACAAGGGTGAGCCAAAATGATGGAAGAAATGAAATTAGTATTAATTAGAGGAATTTGGTTCCCCCACATAAGGAAGAACACCAAAATTCTTAAGATGTTGGATTTTACTACTTAGAGCACTACATTCATTAGTGGATCGACCATGAACTCTATGATATGTGAAAAATGCTTTTTTGGTAATAGAATTTCTTTTGAGTGGAGGGTTATCAAGTGATCTTGGAGGATTTTCTACAAGATACCCTCTTGATTAATGGTAGAAGGTGTTCCTATAGTTTGTGACAAATATATCTCTTGTTTAGATGTACACGACATCATATCTATGGAAGAATCTTTAGATTGTAATATTTTGTTCTCTCCTTTGCAAGAGGGTGTAAAATCTAATGAACTCAAACCGTTAGTGTTTGTTGAGATGACATTTCCATTAAACGAATATTTCTTTGTTTGTTTCATTTCTTGCAAAGATAAATTTCAAGACCACTAGTGTTTATTAGTTCAGGATGCATTACTATTAAAGTTGGCTTAGAGCAATCTTGTGTGATAGTGTTGATGTTAAGTGAAGGCTTGGTGATTTCTAGGAAAGGAAAATAACCAAGACCATGAGTTTTTTCTTGTATGTTAGGATCAATGGGGACATGGATACCTTGTTCTCCATCACCACATCCTTTTCCACTATATCCAAATTGTTTCATAAGCTCATAACCTTTTTCATAAAGCTTTTTCATCGCTTTTGGATTGGGTGGTTGTTCATGATTAAGTTCATCAAAGTCTTATTTGTAAATTTATTTTTATTCTAAAGTGGTTGAGGTGGATGCTTTTGAATTTTCTTCCAAGTTTTGTGTTAACATGACTATTTTTTCATATCCCTAGTTAGAGTTGATTGTTGTGATCTTGCATTTTACCATGAATGTTGGTGTGAAATCTAAGGAACCCCAATCGTCATCTAATAGCTTTGTTACTTGTTTAATATGTTGTGTTTTGGATTTTTGTTGCATAGGTTCCACTTGTGTGGTTGAGGTTAAGGTGTTCAACAGGTTCTCTTTTTTTTTCTCAAGTTGCAAGACACTATAAGGCTCATGATTAGTGTCAACTGTGTAGACTATGTTATTGTAAACATATTTCATTTTATGATGAAGAGTTCAAAGAACTGCATTCATCTCATGAATCCATGGTCTTCCTAAAAGAATATTATATAAAATATTATGTGGCATGACATGGATCAATGTTTTCAATGTGGCCTATAAAATTGCAATAGGTAGAGTAATCACACCCAATGGTTGTTTTCCTACATGGTCAAATCCTGTGATAGATAGAGAGTTGGGTTGAAACTTTGATGTATTCACATGAAGCCTATCCAAAAGGTTAATGCTACACACATTAAGGGGGTAGCCATTGTCAACAAGGGTTCACTTTATACTTATCCTATTTTATTGAGCTATGATCATGAAAGCATCATTTTGTTTTTGCACATCTGAAGGGGGGAGTTCTCTTTGGTGGAAAACAATGTCAGCATTTAATCCTTGAATTAGGGTTGTGATTTCATTTAGTTGCACATTATAAGGGATAGGAAGTTTTTGTAAGGTCGTTTGAAGCATAGTGTGATAATTAGGTGAATTTTTAAGTAAATACCATAGGCATATCTTTTCAGGAGTGCTCTTAAGTTGCTCGACAAGATAATACTCCCTTAATCAAGGAGCATTAAGAAATATAGAATTGGGAAAAGGTAAGGAGGCTCGGGTTGGCTGACTTGGTTGCAGATTGTGTCTAGTGTGATATGTATGAGTAATGGTATTATGACTTGATTGCAGCCACACATTATTCTTAGGTGGGTAAAGGATAAGTTCATGCTTTTTGCGATTTTGTTGTTTATGTGATGTTGGGTAAAGAATTAGAGGATTCTTAGGATTCCCTATGGGTATGTATAAGTTCAATTAATCAAGGGGGATCTAATGGACACTTATAAATTCATAACCTCAATAGTCTTGGTTTTATGTATCTCTAATAAAGGGCAGTCTAGAAATACCTTTTTATATAAGGAAGACACATTGCTATTGTTGTCATGTTCTAGCACTATGATAGTCTCCCTAGGAGTATAGTTGTTAGGAGTAGGAATCAAATGTTCTTGATGTTCATGGATGACTTCATCGCAATTATGGGAATGATCAATGGTTGAATTTTCTTGCTTGATAAGCGTTTCACTAGGTGAAGGGGGACAAATAAGATTCTCATGACCATCATTGATTTTTTTTTTATAACATCAAAGCATCTTCTTCACAACTAGGATATATATTAGGAGAAGAACAAATTTAAATGTCATGATTACCTATGGTTGTCTTGTCAAGTTCATCAATGTCTTGTCCTATAAGAGAGTTAAGAGGGGAGAAAAAAATATGTTTCTCAAAGCACTTAGTGATTGGTTCTTCTACCAAAATATCTTCATCACCAATAGGAGATATACTAGGAGAAGAACAATTATGATTGTTAGGAATGTCCAAGGTTGTATTCTTTTTCACTAAAACACTATCATATGGAAGGGATTGTTTCTTAACATGCTTATGTATGTTACACATGAACATTGTTTGAACAAAAATGAAAAGCACGTGTAACCATTTCATACAATATTTCAACAATACAAATAATTTATATCTAAAGATGCAAAACACTTTTATCCAATGTATGCAAAAATTTAAGAATGCAAACAATGTATATGCAAGAATGAATTTGGTTTTTATGAAACTTATGCAAAGTTTAATGAATAGAAAAATTGTGTATACAAAAGTGAAAATTAATTTCATCCATGTTATGCAAAATTTCAGAAATGTGAGCATTTTCAGATCTAATGATGCTTGTAATGGAAATGATTACAAAAATGACTACTCTAGATTGATATTTTTGACCTAAATGCATAAAAAAATGTTCTCAAAAATTTGTAGACTTATAGTATATAATAATAGGAGGCTTAGGAACCATAGAAATGAGGTATCTGATGCTATAATAGATAGTTAAATATCTACCGGGACTAGGGTATGCACAGGATCATGATGGGCCAAAAAGTGGTGATATGATGGGTATGTGGCTAATGACTTTTTAAAAACCCAAAATCGATGAAACGAAAAAGGGTTTTGAAATGAGATTCTCATCTTTCCACCAATATAAATTATTCTTTACTTTGAATTTAATAAATAATTATTATTCATTTTGTATTTGAATAACAACTAAAGTGTTGATTGATAGGTTGATTGAAAAACATCTATAACTTTCAAACGGTATCGGATTTTTTGAATCTAAAACATGCTTCACATTCTATGATTCACATACTATAGGACTACAAAATAAAAAATTGAGTTTTATGAAGTTTTGACCAAGTTTAGGTGGTCAGACAAAATTATTTACATAATTAATTATTTACATAATATTTTCTAAAAGTTTTAATAAAAAAATCATAATTAATTATTTACATGGAAACAAATTACAAAAAAAACTGCATCACATCAGGACATGAGTCCCCTAATTATATCTAAAATATTATAAGAAAATATTATCATTTCATCATGGTTACGATGGGAAAATAGACACTTCTTATTGTTTCCCTAAAATTTAAGTACTCCTACATTGAAACTTCAAATTTTCACTAAATAGATTTTAAAAGAGAAATAAACCTAGTAGTTTAGAAACTACATTCAATTTGATACAGATTCTATTCTTACATATTTTAGAAATAATATAGATAACTTATTTAAATTTTTATGTCAAGTTTCCTAACTCTGATTTTTCTAAATTTTTCACCACTAAGTCGCCCAAAATAGTGAATTAGTCCCAGTAAGAGTTTTTTTCAAAAATTTCAAAAAAATTCAATTGGTTTTGATGCTTTTTAGTTTGTATAACTTGAATACTAAGGAAAATTTAGTTTTCAAATGGTTTTCAATAATTTGAGATGCAAAAATGCAAACTATATGCACTTTCACTAATGCAAAATTTGAAACCCTAGAATGCTAATTAACCAATGTAAAATGCAATGCAATATTAATGCAAGCTAAATCTAGGATGATGGACTCCAAAATCAAAAAATAATGTATTCTGAAGGTGGTTCACCAAAATGTGGACAAATATTTTGGTATCCAAAGTTCTCTAACACTTGTACATGGTTTTTCACCTAAAGGCAGAGAGGTAGGCCAAAATGTGCAATATCCCCACTGAAGACTAATGCAAATATGAATGGAATATTCCTAAATGTAATTTCCTAAATACAATATATGGATAAAATATGTTGATTATTAATACAAAACCAAGGAAATGTGAAATGTTTGAAAACACAGTATTGTATGCAAAAACACCTAGAAAGATGAATAAAAATGAAATCAAAGCAGAACAAAAAAGAAAACTAGAAAAAATCCACCTATAAATCTGCTAGAGACTAGAATGGACACTGAAAGTGTTGTTGATCCTAAAAATTTGGCCTACTAGGACACTTATGCCATTTTGGGTAACTTAGTCCTAGATCTAGGAAATTATCTAGGAACCCGTTTTAGCCAAATGGGTATCCTTGAAATCTACAAAAAAATGAAAATAGATATAGTGGGAATAATTCACCACTATTGGTGACTTAGTCCACTTTTTATTTTCTAAAAATTTGAAAGTGGAAACAAATGCCCTTGGTATACACTCTCTTTTCCTCCAGGTGTCTAATTCTAAAACTGTCAAATTCAGGCCTATGACCTTTTTTTTATATTTTGACCTTGCCAATAGGGAGATGATTTCAACATGTTTGAAACCTATTATTCAATCATTTCCAAGCCATACAAGCACCTAAATTCGCAAACATACAAGGAGAGAGAGAAATGTTGAATGTTAGGGCATGGGGGTTTTCCTTGGTCAAACCCCTTTTTAGGTAATTAAACTAAAATGAAGAAATAATATAATGAAGCATGAAATGGTGGAGTTAGAGACTTTCCGTGATGATATACCTTGATATTTTATAGTAAAAGATGAAGAATCTTCCCTTGAATGTCTCAAAAAGCTATCTTGATGACTTAGAATGCTAAAACACTAGCTTGCTCAAGGCTTGAGAGAGAAGATAAATGATGAATGAAATGATTAGGTTGTGAATTAGGGTTTAGAGGCTTGTATTTGTATTAAATACACCTAATCTTCTCATTAATTTGATCCCCAAGGCCAACATGAAGGAAAACTAAACTTAAAATCTAGTTTTTCCTACCCGAACCTTGAAAATAGCCTAAATGGGACTAAGTTGCCAAGCCGAGCAACTTAGTCCCACTTGGATGGGACTAGTTTTCCCATATAGATGAATTGGTCCCGCAAGGGCTTTTTTTCTAGCTAGATTGTTGAGGACTAAAGAATTTGAGCTTTTTATGTTGTTCTAGTCAGGTCATTGATCAAATTAAGCCTCAGGATGCACAATATGGGTCCATAGGGTCATATTAATGATAATGTAAAGGGTAATTAAGGTGAGGGACACAAAGTTAAATGTGAAAGTGTGATTAAATACACTTTACATCCTTAAGATGAGGTTCACATAGCCTAGAAAGGAACAACATCCAATGTGAATGTGTAAGACACATTACAACACTAGATTAAAATCAAGTTTAGTTTACAATCCTTCTAGATTAATGTGAAGATGTAATTAAATACATTTTATAATATTTAATTAGGTCCATTAATTCTAGAGAAGTGTGAAAGTCATTTACAACACTTTACAACACCTTTACAAGACATCATTAGATGTATTTTATTCAGTTTCCCAAGGTTGAAGACCTATTTTGGATGTGTAAAACACCTTACAACACTAGATCAAGGCCTCATTAAGTCCAACTTGTGATCAATTATTCCCAAATCAAGTAAGAAAAAGGGAATACTTTTCTATACATCCAAATTAATTACTTTAGGTTTCATACTATTGAAAAATCATCTTGTGTCTTATGTAAGATTATAGTTGCATATCATTTAGCCAAACATACTTAATCACAATGTTGTATCTAAGAGAAACTATAATAAGTTTTAATTAGATCACATAAATTATGTTAAATTATGAAGAAATTAATTAAATAATTTTAGAAAGGTTATTTAATTAATCACATTGCCATTTAATATTTCGCACATAAATATAACTAACACAACATAGAATGCTCAAATATATATAGATCCAATTTTTATGGACATGAAATCAACTTATATAATATCACTGAGGTCTATGACTACCAGATCTATTAGGATTTGGTACTCAAGTTGGTCCAGTAGTGGTACACCAGGAGACAGTAGTATGTGATCATGATCTATTGACTCTGAGTGTAAACTCTAAGCCCCGTATCTATCCATGGGCCTCTCGATGTGCTCCTACTATCTGATCCATCTTCACCTGTAGCTGAGCAATCTCTAAATCTAGTCTCTCAAACTCTATTGGGGTCTAGGAATATTGTGCCTCTACTGGAACACTGGCTTAGTGGACTCGCCTATTCAAACTCTCATATGGCATCCGCAATATCGTGAATGGCTTGAGTGACTCTAGGTCCTAATCTAAAATGGGGGCCACAAAGTTTGATTCGATCACCTCCTTTTCAATAGATGCTGGACCTATCTTTGTAACTCTTTCTAGGTAGAAATAATACACAATCAATAAGCATAATGATATATATATATATATAAAATAAAAATAAGCATAAAATGCTTACATGAAATAAAATATTATCACCTATATCTCTGGAAAGGTGAGAAACATCAACCTCATCTTGTGTAGGGGGAATCAAAGATGTGATAGCTTCTCCACGACTGTGGGTAATTATGCCTAGTGTGGTGGCTACTTGTGATCTAGTCATACAAATGGACACAAGCTTGCACCACTCGTATTGCTCCTCGGCGGCTACCTCATCATCCTTGCTCATCAGTGGCTCCTTGTTCTTGTCCTCCTCTTAGTCCTCCTAATCCTCATCCTCCTCCCTTTTGTCCTGACCATCAAAATTAGGATCTTCATCCTCATCATACTCCTCATCTATGACATTTGTAATATGTCTATAGCCCTATACCATGTCTCGTTGGCCCTATCCTCTACCTCATCTCCCTCATCTAGAAATGGTCCTACATCTCCTATAGGCTTATCCATTGGAAATATAGGAGTTGGCTATGACATTGTCCACCACTCATCATAATCATTTGTGGCACCAATGTTGTCTACATTGGAGATTGGAGGCACAGCATGATCTAAGTACTCAGAGTTGCTCTCAACAACATTGTACATAGTGAACCGTACTATATCACCTGGTCTCTAGGCACTCTGCATTGACCTCTTGAAAAATTTTCATGCCCTAGGTGGTGTCTAGATCTACCCCAGCTACGGTATGACTTGATCATAGTAGAAGGTACATACTATATAGTCATGTTTTCCAACTAAAAATTTGTCTAGCTACAATCTCCTCAATCATCTTGTGTGATCTAGCCACTAAAGTGTAAGTTGATAGGGTCTCCACAAGATCTCGTCCTCCTCCTATCAGTCAAATATCACTCTCCAAAAGTGTAAATCTATATACTACAACAACCATTATAAAGGATAGCTAAAGGGTCAAGGATACCCCACTATTGTTGAAGATGAGAGCTAGTAGGTCTAGTACATGTGATATGCTCAAGCCACCAAACCTGTAGAAGCATACAGTGTACCATGTTTTCCACCTCTCAAAACATGAACCATCGAAGATCATAGTATAAGCACACTAGGATATAACACCCCCAGGCATATACTATCCTATACTCTACCATCCCATGTATTAGGTGTAGTAGTCCTCCCACTAGGTGTGTTGCATGCCCATCTAGGATGAGTACTAGTGCAACTATGTGCATCATAATTTGTCTCACCACTTAGGCACATGAATATAATAGTATTGGTAGATCAATCGATGGTCTCACTCGCTCGTCATGCACTGGCCCATCTAGACAATACTACATGTTAGCCTTTTGATCATAAATGTATGACCTCTCTGGAAGCATGCCCAATCTCCCAAAATTGGAACTCGAAGTATATGGTGGACATCCTGTAGAGTTATCATCATCTCATTAATAGGAAGGTGAAATGTACAAGTGTCTGAATCCTAGTGCTCGACTAGCACCGTCAACATCACATCATGGTACCTCATGGGGGGCATGAGGTACACCCAATATATCGCAATAGCCTACAAGTGCTCTATTTCCTCTACTGAAAGTACAAGGGCTAGGTCTCTAAGGAATCTAAGCTACTTACCACCTAGATGATAATGTGAATGGGTAGGTGTAAATCAATCAAGCAAAAATATAGTCTATAAGCTATCTAAAATTTTTAATTTCTACATTACTCATAATAAAGTGTGCTAAAGTCCCTCTAGTGTGCTATCCCAGTGATCCTAGACATGTTAAAACCCTTTTGGGACACTTTGGAAAGAAACGAGACACTTTACGAACAAAAAGGGCACTTTGTGAACAAATGGGACACTTCACGGAAAAAGTGGACACTTTGTGAACTTTTTACCAAGATAAAAAATTAACCTAAAAATGCATAAAAATAATCAAATAATTGTATAGAAACTAAGAAAAGGTAGCATAATTGACTCACCTCATGCTGTCGCTCGTCATGCACCACCTAGACTCATAGTACGTCTAGTCTCATAGGCTTGTAGTCTTGTCTGCTTGACATCTTTCATTATTCTCTCATCACTCTCAAAGCTACAAGAAGGTAAATTTAAAAACTAAGTGACAATTTACTTCCCTTTTAACTCTTATGTATGTTTAAAATAAGCTTTTTTACTTTATTAGGGTTCAAAAGTGCTTTTTATTAGAAACGACATAACAGGTGCTAGCGAGCTCCATTTTTTATGTTGTTTGTCATGCTGAAATCATAATTCTGCCCCCAAAATTCTCAATCATCTATTGTTATGTGGCATGGTACTTGTAAATTCCCTATGATATGATTTTCCTTATTCAATGTGGCTAGATTGCTACTTTATTCCACCTTTGTAAAGTAAGCAGAATCAAGGGGGGCATACATCTACCCTTAAATTTGATAACTAGAAGTTGTATAAGAGAATTTTTTGACAACTAATGAATTCATGTTGTAGGATGTGGTTCCTACTATTGTAGTTTTGTAGATAACTACACCAGGGGCTTCACTCTCCCATTTTCTGAATAAGTATCCATTTATGAAATAAAGTGTATTTTTTAGAGTCCTTTAGCTTGCATATGCACATAGTCATATGGGTGCTAAAGTGGGGGATAAATGTAGCATATAAAATTTTACACTCTTCCAAAAAGATGCAATTTTATGCTTAATTTGGTGCTATTTTGGTACACTCACATTAATTACTCTTCAAAATCACCATTTATAGGTCGTTAAGAACCATTATTTTAGACCTTGAGGCTTATTCCACTTAAAAATCAAATAAATCTTGACAAATAAAACTTAAATTATTCAAACTTCAAAACCCCACCTCAAAAACCTTAAGTGGGACCCATTGGCCACCTTGGGTGAATGAGTCCCCTCTGGTGAGACTAAGTCACCCAGAGTGGTGAATGAGTCCCTTTCGGGGGATTTTTTAATTTTGAGCAGAAAATTCACCAAACTAATTCAAATTTATGATGGATGTTGGCCTATGAGGTCTAAATGATGATTAATTAGGTCTTGGTGCATATAAATATAATTTTTAGGTCATTTTTCACATCATCTAGTCATTTTTAACAAACAAATTCAAAAGTGAAGTGTTGAATATCTTTCACAAGAAGATTCATAAGTCTATCTACAAGAAAGTTGAAGCTTTAGGGCAGAATTTAAGGGTTTTTGTAGGTTTTCAAGCTCACTTTTTATCCAATGTATTTCATTGCTTACAGTTGATCATGGATTCCTATGGGGAATCATGAAGAATTCTAGGTTGGGGAGATGCAACTGGCCATCAAGCCAAGCCTAGGGACGTATTTTCTAAGTGATTCCATCTTCCATTTTCTCTCTATCTTCGACCTAAGAAAGGTTTACATGTCATTAAGATTCCTTTAATGTGATTTAGGGTCTCTTAAAGTGAGTCTTACATTGTTAAAGTTTCATTCATGCATCTTATTCTTGCATATTAGAATAGGTTGGCATCTTGCTTCAAATCTCCTAGTCTTAGACACACTTAGGGCTAGGGTTTTGTTACATATTTCATTATCTCTTTCAAGGTTTAAATACAATACTAGGGGTTTGACTGAGGAAAAACCCCCATTATAAATCAAATTATATTAATTTTTGCAGGTGTTTTCACATAATCGGATCCAGGTATTAGTTTGGGAACATAGTGCAAATGTTGGAGTATAGATCTATGATTTCAATTTTCAAAAAAGTGGAGGACTTATACACCATTAGTGGTGTATGATTCCCTCTAGAGGTGTTTCTCAAAATAGTTTGCAAATTCCAATACCCATTTCTCTGAAACTACTTTCTAGGTAAAAACCCTTATATGGGACTAAGTCACTAGCTTGGACTATGAGTCGTAGTTGGTTAGAAAGTTAGATTTTCCAAAAGTTTAGAGACATTTACAACATTCACTCTAACCTCTAACAGATTCCAAGTGCACACCTTATGTTTGGCTTCTCTATCTTTCTGCATATCAAAGTGTGTTTTTAAACACTTTACATTTTCTTAGTTTTGCATTAAGAATCAATCTCTTTTATTAGTTTTCTGCATCTAGGACATTCCCCTTTGACAGATTTCAATCTTGTTTGCATTGGAATGTCAAGGGATTATTCTTGAGTGAGCCATTAATACTTTTGTATACCTCTCCCCTTTTAGGTGCAAAACCCTAGAAGTGTAAGAGAGCTCCCACATCCAAAAAAAAATGATTCACCACTATGGAAACATAATGCATGCTCAAAAGGGCTAGTGGAACCTTAGGTGTTCCACCAAGTGAGTCCCTAGTGGGACACGTATGCATGCGACCGGTATGCACTCACACAAATGAGTAAGTGGCTATGGGAAAGTCATTCTTAAGTTCAGATCCCATACATAAAACCATACCAAAGATATACCTCATGATAACTTTGATAAGGAACCACAAAAGGATGAAATTTGAGCTTTATGAGGCAACCAAAGCTTTGTATGCTTGAAACTCATGAACAAACAAGATGGCACCATAAGAAATCAAAGTGTGTTATGCAAGGTGGCTATATAAACAAAAAATGTAAATGCAAAAATAGTGTAAGGTATGTTCAAGGGAGTTTTTATTAGTTCGTATAAGGTTGTAACATAGGTAACATTGTTTCTAATGTCTCCAATAGAGGATCAATCAAAGAATATGAGATTCACAACTTAGGGGATGCAGTGTGTTGCATCAAGCCACTAAGAGGAATATAATATGCTAAGAGAGATTGTTAGAAACCAAGATAAGATTTGCAAACCGAAAAGACCTTCCACAGAAGAGAAAATCAGAAAAAGTAGAGAAGTTGCAAAAGAATGTGCAACATAATATTATTCAAGAATTCAATAATTAAAAGATATGATTTGCTTTATAAAATCAAAGATGCATAACCCTAATCTTATCTTGAGAAACAAGATAGCTCAACAAGATAAGGATGAAAACTAATTAACCTATGAATTAAATAATTACCCAAGTAAACTTATGTAAAGTGTAATTAAATATTAATTACACCAACACCCCCCATAAGTGCAACTTAGGGAGAAGAAAATTATTTAAGCAAATATGAGTCTCAAAAAAAAGGCCTGATCAGGTACTCATGTACAAATGTAAAGAGAGAGAAAACCAAGTGGGAAAAACCCCCCCTCAGAGAGATGAACTGCTATGAAGAAGCACTGGAAGAACTCTGATGAAGCAACACTGGAACCCCAAATATAACAAGCAACAAAAGATACTTCTATTTGCAAAATACCATATCAAACTCACAAATTAAATAGCAAACCCGATGCCAAGGAACACTAGAAACTCACATAATAGATCAACCCTGGAATCTATTTAAGAAACAGTAGATGAAAGGATGAAAGGACCCATAATGATGAAAAATTTGGAAGTTGTCCCTTGAAGCCAATGCCAAACTAAAACTAAAACTGCCCATAGGATGAGTACCATCAAGATTCTGGAACATTAACCATAAAAACATGGCCTTCAAGTGAGAAAGATATGAACCATTGCATATCAAGAACTATAAAATCCCAACTGAAGTGTGAACCGAAGCAAACCAATGATGTGTCTAGCTAAGCAAGAAAGAAGCTAAGGGAAACACTAGGAAACTAGACCAACTCATGCAAGTTGTCACCAATACGAAAGATGGATGCAAGAACCCCCCTTAATGGAACTTTATATCAGTTCATTATTACAATACCCAATGATTGTAGAAGGAGAAACTACAACACTATAGAAACATAAGTGAAAATGAAAACCTAGCACATGAAACAAAAATGAATGCATGCATAAAATAAGGTAAACATATTCTGTAAATGACCTCAAATCTGCATAGAGGCCAAAACCAACTTTTCGATGCCACGAAAATCATGAAAAACAGATAAGCGAGTCAAAAGTTATGCTTCTTGGAGTGAAAATGGAAATATCTAAATTTCGAGGCTAAAAAAGGCATCAAAAAAGAAAAACCAAAAAACCACACCAGCAACATTACGTAGAGCATCAAAATAGATTTTCGACAATATCGTGTTTGCAAAAAAAGGATGTTGTATGCCCAAGTTACGCCCGTTTCTATGAAAATTGTCTAAAAATGTCCAATTTGGCCCCTAGAAGCCCTCAGGGGCTAAAAAAATAGAGCCCCTGGTCACCTAGGCAGAGCAGGGGGCTAGCGGCAGAATCTGGGCATGGCCCCTAGTCACCAATGTGACCACCACAGGGGCTTTGGAATCCACGAGGGGCTTGTGGGTGCAACCCTTGGTCACAGATGTGACTCGGGAGGGTGCTCAGACGATGGGGGTTGGAACTCGATGGAGCTCGCAGTTCTTAATACGACCAGGGCAGGGACTAACTAGCCCAGCAAGGGCCGAGCTAGGTGCTCAATCGCCCATAAAAACCTCTGATGTGCTATTAGGGGTTGAAGGGAGTCCAAAGGCGCAAGAGGTAGAGCCACCGGTGGCGGCGGTGATCTGGTGGTGCGGCGGTGGCCACTTGGTGGAGAAATGGCGGTGGAGGCCTAATAACTGGCAATGCCAAAAATTTCTACCATTTTTTATTTTTTTATTTTTTTATTTATTTTTTCTCAAAATTTGAACCTCGTGAAGCGTACCTAGGGGCCCTATGGCCCTTGGGCAAAAAAATTTTGCCTCTCCAGATGACTGTGTCCAAATCAGACAAATTTTATATCAAAATGGTGGTTTTTGGGTGTTGTGAATCCAACAGCGAGGTCTGTTTGGGCCCAAAGTGCTCTAAAAATCAGGTGACCCCTAGCTCTATCAGAAAAATCACCGAGCTTGAGACCCTTACAAATTTGGCAAACGGTGACGAAAATGAATGAAATAAAAGTCATTTCTGACTTTTTCCAACACTTTGAATCCAATAGAAAACCCTAATCTAATCCAAGAAGCTTCAGAAATATGCTCAAGGAAAGAAACCCTCGAGAGACCCCGAACGAGCTCTGGAATGTGTTCCTCCAAAAAAGCTGAGAAGGGGCTACAAATCAAGGCTCTGATACCATGTTAGAAACCAAGATTAGATTTGTAAACTAAAAAGACCTTCCACAAAAGAGAAAATCAGAAAAAGCAGAGAGATTGCAAAAGAATGTGCAACATAATATTATTCAAGAATTCAATAATTACAAGATATGATTTGCTTTATAAAAGAAAAGATGCATAACCCTAATCTTATCTTGACCAACAAGATAGCTCAACAATATAAGGATGACAACTAATTAACCTAGGAATTAAATAATTACCTAAGTAAACTTATGTAAAGTGTAATTAAATATTAATTACACCAACAAATATCAAGCTCTTGAAGGAAATTACTCCCATTGTTACCATAAAGCAAAAGACACATCACATGAAGTAAGAAAAATACACAATGAAACTTGAGGTGTAAGACAATAATGCTAATGTATGCCCCCACTTTAAAGAAACTGCTAAACACCATGCTATGAGAAATTAATTTAAAGTAGAAAATAAAAAATGATAACAATAAAGATAGCATGAGAACTTATTTGGAAAGCCCTGTTCCAAGTCATATGTTTCCAAATAAAGCTACGTCATGGAAAGGGGTTACCCCAAAAATAAAACTCCAAACACATGAGGGATCCATGGATTTGCGGTCAATATATATTTGTTACAATGTTCTTAGAGAGCTTGGAACTATCATCATTCCCAAAATACTAATGGAATAAGAAGAATGACACAAAGAGAGCGAAAATGAAGAGAAGGATTTCGGATCAACATGGAAGATACTTAAATGTTTCAATGCCTTGCATCATCTCCAAAACGAAAACATAAGACACATAAAAAGATAGAGAAAAATATTTTGGGTCAACATGGAAGAGACCTGAATGTCACAATGCTTTGTGGCATCTGCTAAAGGAAACCACAAAATAAAAGATAAAACTTTACAACATAGAGAAGAAATTATATACAAATAGAGTAATGTAAAAAAAGAAAGAGAGAGATGCCAAAAAAAATAGTTCAAAGGATCACATTATGCACATGCAATAACATAAAGAAATATGTAAAAGAAACAATACAAAAGACTGGTAAGGCACATGCAAGTCAACCTATTGTCGGTCATCCACATCCCAATCATGTTCATCATATATTGAAGGTGGAAAACTAGCTAGAGAGACAATAGCATATGTTGAACCAGGGTCATTACCAAGTTCAACACTCTTCTTAGGAGAATTATCATTTAAGCTCATAGAAGAGGAAAGAAATGTATTCAATTAAATATGGACTTCTTCATCAATTTTAGCAACCTCATCATCATCATCATCCAAGTTAATCACAACTAGAGGTCGAATGATAATGTCTAGAGAAGGATTCAACTCCTGTTGCAATTATGGTATAGGATCTTGTTGTTGTAGCAAAGAGGGAGACTCATTATGTATTGCTTCAATCAAGTTTGGATGCTGATTTTCTTTGTTGTGTTCTTCGTTTAACCTTCAAGAAAAAGCCTGATGTCTACACATAGTCTCTCTAGCATTTTATAGGAGATATATAAAGGATCTTTCTTAGGTTGATCTTGGTTGTTCAAAATGTATTTTGGTTCAATCATGGTTTTGTCAAGGATAGGAGACTCAATCATAGATTGAGGCATGTTTCTAAGGGATTGTTTTGATATGTATTTCACCTTGAACTTTTGATATGATTTGAAAAATAATTTTGCACGAGGTTTGAGACCAGAATGAAATGTATGGAACTAGAGGATTCTATTTTCTAGGAGATGGAACTAGGGTTTAGGGCATATTTTGCTCTATTTCATTTAAGGATACCTTAGAGATATCAATCCAGTGATAGAATGAGGGAAATAGATCTACAATAAGGTGTCATGGGGCATTATTAAATAATAAAGAGTGGTTCACCACCAAGATAGGGCTTGGAAATACAAGAAATGCAAATGAAATCCAAGACTTAAGTAAATAACCTAAAAATGATTGCAAATTAGAACAAAAATTTGAGAAATTATAGAAGTGTACCTAGAAAATTGAAGAGGCTTGGATGAAGATGTGAAATGTTGGAAATAACATTTTTTATGCACATTGGGACTCATACGCTAGTAGGGGAAATTTAGTTCAAATTTAGGGTTTCAAGCTATAACTAAAATCTACAATTATTGAATTAGGATCTACAAAAAAAGTCTAAAAATGTGTATACTAGAAATCATATACCACAAGTGGATATTTAGTCCTAGTATCAAGGTTTCTCCAAAACTCTAATATCCTCTAATTATTTCCTATAGCTTCCTTCTTGTGAAATTCTTGATCTGGAAACATTGAATTCTACTCTATAATTGACTTTTTGTGATCTTGCAAACAAGGTGACAACCTTAAAAACTTTATAACCTTGAAATATTTTCCCCAATCTTTCTTCTCAATGTATCTGAACCAACAATTTTGTGGTTCTTTGTACTTCTCTTACACCCTTAGGATCCTTCACCTAAAAGGAGAGAGATAGAACACTAAAATTGTGGTGGTTCACTCAAATAAAGGATTGTATGATGTAATTAAGATTAAATTCAATGATGTAAATGCTCGCAAATGATGTAATTGAATGATTATTAATGCAAAACTAATGTAATATGCAATGTTTGAAAACACAATGTGATATGTAGAAAATGAAATAGAGATGAAAACTAATGCAAACATAATTGAACAAGGTCAAGTAGAGTGCACCTATGAGTTGGATGGTGAATCTAGAATGTTCTAAAGTATGGAAGAAATCAATGTATATCACCAGTGGGACTCATTTTCCACTGATAGCAATATAGTCCTACTACTAGAAAAAACACCTAAAACTACTTCATGACTATCTCAATTTGGAATATGACAAAATCACCTTTTTCAACCATAAGGTGGGACTCATTCACCACTGATGGTGAATCAGTCCTCCTCTAAAATTTTATGAAATCAAAGGTCAATTCTATAGCTCCAGATCTACAGTTGTCTTCTTGTTGGGTTGACAGAGTCAAATATGTAGAAAACGGATTATAGGTTGTCTCCAAGATTGAAATATGGTTTAGTTGACTTGAAACACTTTGTTGACTTCTTGACCACCTTTTAACACCTAGTTGCTTAACAAATCTACATACAAAATTCTGCAAACATACATGCAAAAGGGGAAAAATGTTTAAAGGTTAGAGTACAGGTATTTTCCCTGGTCAAATTCCACTTTGGTAATCATACCCTTAATGAATAAATGAAATAAAATGAACAAGGAATGATGAATAAACTAAATGAAAATGTCCTAAACTCATCAAAACCTTGTTGAAGAAATTTGAAGATATGTCAATGACTACTCCAAGATGTTTGATGAATGCTTGATTGAATGATGCAAAGTGCTTAAATTCTAATTGATGTTGAATGAGTGAATGCAAGTGAATGGGGGTTTAAAATTAATGTAAGAAAACTTATTTATACACACTTATGCCCTAATAACCCAATAATACCTCATCACAGACTAACATAATGTATTTTTGAATAAAATCCTAGAAGAAAATTTCAATTATTTTGAATTTGGAGCCAAGAAGGACTCATTCACCACCCATAGTTAATAATTAAGTATTATGAGTGCATAAAGGAGTCAAATAAAGCACAAGAAAGTTGTAAATAGTGATAGAAAGCCCAAAAAAGCATGAAATCTTGTTACAAGACTTTACAACACTTTAGAATAGGAATTGATAATTGATGAAAAGGTAAATTTTAGATGAATTGTAATGAAAAGAGTATAGAAATGTGTTATAGCACTTCACCACACCTTCACAAGATGTCATAATTTTAATATTCAGGATGTAATGTGAATGTATAAGTTACATTGCAACATTAAATCAAAGCATAATAGGTCAAGCATCATGAGAGAAAGACCTAAATAACCATGAAAATTTCAATGATCGATTTTTCTATGGTACATTTATCCCCCACATTATTCAGAGGATTACCTTGCTTCAAACTCACACTAAAGTAGCCATGCATATCGAGAAGGATCCAAATACACTTATGCTAGAAAGATGGAATGACAATGATCAAGAGGGATGATCAAGCCCATAGGATGAAGATCCCATTGTAAACAAAACATAAGAACAAAGGAACTCAAGTGTGAAAGAGAATAAGAGAAGGAAGATGAAAAGGAAAAGGTCAAATCAAGCTTTGATTATTTATTCAACAAGTTGTGAATCAAATCTAGGTTGTTTGTCCAAAAGAGAAAATGCATACTTCTTCTGGGGCGACACAACTCATGCTGGTCTATCAAGTGATAAGAACCAAGAGGTGAAATACATAAGCTAATTGGTATGTGCTCAAAATCACATAGGTGGCTATGCAGAAAGTTGTGCCATGGAATGGGCTTCCTGCTCAACCATATCAAACTTATACCTCATGATAACTTTGACATGGCACCACAAAGTAAAATTTATTTTTGTGCTTCATGATACAAGCTAAGCTTTGTATGCTTAGAACTCATGAACAAAGAGGATGGTACCACAAGAATGCAAGTTAAGGTGGTAAACATGTAACATGTAAAAAGGAAAAAAAATGTAAAATGTAAAAGAAAGTTCAAAGGTGTCTTGTTAAGTTCATTCTAGGTCTATCACTTATGGAACATTATGTCTAATGTCTCTGAGAGAAGACCAGTCAAAGAATAGAATATTCAAAACTTAGGGGATGTAGTGCATCACATTAGATCACCAAGAGTAATGTAATATTCTAACACAATTCACACTTATGAAGGAAATCAAACCCAATGTCATCCACAAAGTGACAAACACATCATATGAAGTGATAAGGCTGCACTAAGAATCAAAAATGAAAATGAATAATGCCAATGTGTTCCCCCCACTTTAAAGGAATTTCTACACACCATTCTATGAGAAATTACTTTAAAGTACCAAAGGAAAAATGTAAAAAGAAAACAAGACATGAGAGCCAACTTGGAAAGCCCCTATGCCAAGTCATAGGTTTCCAAGTAAGTATGCTTCATGTAAATCAAAAAGAAAACAAAAGAAAACTAAGTTTTCCCTTGGCAGAAAGGAATACACCAAAAATATAAGGGATATATGGATTTTGGGTCAGTATGTTCATTGCTACAATGTTTTGATTAAAGAAATCAAAACTATCATCATTCCCCAAAACACATAGAACTAGAAGAATGACACAAAGAGAGTGGAAATAAAAGATAAAGTCCATTTTGGGTCAACATGGAAGAGACATTGTAGTCTAAATGCTTTGCATCATCCCTAAAAGGAAAACACAAGTGAAAAGAAAATGTAAAGGAAAAATAAAAAGGAAAAAGCTATTGCATCAAATCATTTTGTTGTGAGGGTTGGACTGTACTATCCTGTGGTGGGTCAAGAGGAGGAGGGTGATCATTTATTGCTTCTATCAAAGGCAGAGGTTAATTTTCCTTGTTTTCTTCCATTCATGATTGATAAGAAAGGATATGACAATGATGCCTACACTCCCTAGCATCATGGTTTTGTGTAATTTTATTTTGAAGCTTTTGAGGGGTAAGAGCAGGTTGATCCACCATAGGTTCCTTTTCTTCTGAAGGAAGAAGAATGGAAGAAATTGAAGAAGATGGTTCAATAACTTTCTCTTTATCTTTATACACTTGTTTAATGTGAGGAGGCATGACAATATTGGTTTCATTATCTCTTCATCATTTAGATGATGAAGGTAAAGTGTTTGTTGTTGGTTGCTCATGGGCTTGAATTGTTTGTTCAATTTTAGACTCAGGTTGAAGCATTAGCTCATCTATGATGGGAGGAGTGGAAGTGGATGTGAATATCAAGTAAAGAGAAATTTTGGATATTCATTTGGCTTTAAACTTTTGATAGGCTATGAAAAATAAATATTTGCAAGGGGTGATGGGTTCCATAGGTTTAGGCCAAAATACTTCTAAAGAGAAATTACCTTTAGAAAAAAATGGGTAAAAACCATTATGGTGTATGGTAAATATTTCATTGCCACTTGGAAAATTCAAACATTTGTGAACAACTGAAGGGAGCACTTTCATCGAGTGAAGCCAACGATGACCTAACTATATAAGAAATCTATCTAATTGTGGAATGATAGAAAATGTTACATGTAAAGTTTTGTGTCTTATATGTAATGGGAGTACGATTGATCCAATCATAGGGAACACAAAACCAATATGTGTTTTAATCCATGTAGTTGGTTTATCATAATATTCTTGTTAAAGCTCATGTAATACTGAATTCTTTTGTGATCACATTCTCACCATAGGAGGGATCTATTAATATCCCATTACTGGGCTTATCATTTATTTGGTTGGCTATGTAAAGAGGAACATTTGAAAGATTTTTAAGTATATCATGAGAATAAAAACTAATATCAGGAGACTTGGTGGTTGGTCCCCTTACAAGGGACAACATCTATCATACCCACAAGTTCATCCATAAGATTAACTTGGGTAACATTTGGAGTAAAGCCATGTTGCTCATTATTTATATCAATGTTCATCAAATGAGTGTTTGAAGGTTCACTAGCCTTGACAAATGAAACATTATGTTCAGGCATGGGGTTGGTCAAGATTTGTAAATTCTGATTAGGGGTTGCAACAAACTTATTTCCTTGATCATTGACACCTACAATGGACAAACGATCTAAATCAATGAGGTCTTGAACTAAGTGTTTGAGATGCTTACATTATTCAGTTTCATGTCCATTTTGGTGATGAAAATGACAATAATAATTTTGTTTAAATGTGGGTGGTAAAGGTTTGGTGGTATCAAGTGGTTTAACGGTAGGAAAAGTGATCATCTATTGTTGTAGAAGTTGATTCATTATGCTATGGAGAGTATTGAGTAATGAGGTAAATAGTCTCTTTAGATCCCCATAGGTAAAGGGCACCACTACTTTAACAATGACCACTTGATTAGGCATTGGTCATGTGGGTTGTGGAGAAGGGGAATTGAACTGTAAGAATCCTTGATTTGGTTTTCTAAATTTTTGCACGTTGTTTTGGTTGTTGTGTTCAGACTTCTCAACTTGGTTAGAAGTGGACATTGAATTAGGACTAGTAACTGAGTTGTGATAGTCACAAAGGGTCATACATAAATGCATGAACAAAGGAAATTTCATCATAGTAAACTTATCTTGAACGTGAGTGTGTAAGTTTTTGATAAACATCTTTTGAAGATGTGAATCAGGAATCTTGACATCAATTTGAGCATATAATGACTAATAACATGAAATGAAATTAGTTACTTTTTCATCTACATTTTATTTACATCTCATTAAATCATCCATTATCTTTTTGGGAGTCATATGCACTTTGAAATGACTTATAAAGGCATCCAAAAGTTCATTAAATGATCAGATTGAATGATTGGGTAAGTTTGAAAACTACTCTAATGCAGTGTCCTTTAAGGTCCTAGGAAAAAGTTTAGCTAATAGTTTATCATCAAGGAAAAATCACTGCACAATGTTGTATAGGCATTAATATAATTAGTAGGGTCTCTTTTACCTCCATACTTCTCAAACCTAGGCATGTCAATTCCTTGTAGCATTTGTGTGTGTAAGATCTCTAAGGATAATGGGCTACTATGGGCATGATATGTGGGTAGAGCATTTTGACTTTGGCTAATGGTGGAGATTTGTTGTTGCATGGATGAAATAGTGTTAAAGAGTTGTGTAATGATGGGATTGGTGTAAGTGGGATGAGGTGGAAGGGAAAATGGTGATGGAGTGTATGTAATGTTAGGAGAAGTGAAAGGAACACTAAGAGGGGTGAAGGTGGAAGAGGGAACACTCAATGCCACAAAAGAACTAGGAATGCTAGTTGGAATAGAAAAAGGAGTTACATGACTAACTTGTTGCATGGTTTTTGTAACTTGAGGAGTGGTATAAGTGGGTATGGATGGTATGGTTGAAGGAGGAGGAATGTGAGGTCCTCCTTGGTTCACAACAATGTTTTGTAATTGGGAAGTAGAAGGAACATGTTTTTTTTATATCTCAGCAATTATTTTCATAACTTGTAAGCCATCATCACTTTGAATCAAATGATGAAGGTTTTCTATGGAAGGTATGGAAGTGGTCAAAATGTTTTCAAGGGATAAATCTAGTTGTAAATGTGTAAAATTCTCATGAATACTAATGACTTTATCTTGCGGAATGAAACTAGTTTGTGTGTCAACATGCATTGGATGGGAAGGTGAAGGCATATTAGTGGTAGTATCCATGCCTAATGCACCATTTTCCATACTAGGAGTAGGAGCTCTTGAGATCCCAAGGTCCATAACAAAAGTGCTATCATAGGAAGCCATGAGTCTAGAACTTCATCTCACTAAAGTATTATCAATGGGGCACCAAACACTCATATAAGTACCACAAGGGGTGAGGTGAATGCAAATGCAATGCAATCTAGGAGTTTAAAATGAAAATAATAGAAATTTTGTAAAGTGAAACAGAAAAAAAAAAAAACAAAAACAAAAACAAAACTATAGTAAATTCCCAAAAATGCTTGAAAATGTAGTTTAAAATGTGCAAGTGCACTGATTTGCCCAGGGTGGCGAATGAGTCCATCTATGTGGTTTTTTTTTGTTTTTCAAAAAAAATAAACTGATTTTAATGCTTTTCAGATGAAAACTGAGGATGCAAATGTAGATTGTCATTTTTTTGAATGATATGATATGCAAAAATGAAGTCTACATGGGTCTTTCACTAATGCAATTTGAGAAACCATAGGATGAAAAAAAATTACAAAACCTAATGGAATGTTGATTGAAAGGAAACCTAAGATGAAAGATGCAATTGAAATTAGAAAGACAAAGTGTTAAGTATGCAATTTCACCAAAATGAACCAACAATTTTGTGGTTCTAAGTACTTGTGTTGCACTCTAAGGATCTTTCACCTAAAAGGAGAGAGATAGAACACTAAAATTGTGGTGGTTCACTCAAATAAAGGATTGTATGGTGTAACTAAGATTAAAAAAAATGATGTAAATGCAACTAAATGATGTAATTGGCTGATTATTAATTCAAAACTAATGTAATACGCAATGTTTGAAAACACAATGTGATATGTAGAATATGAAATAGAGATGAAAAGTAGTGCAAACATAATTGAACAAGGTGAAACAAAATGTACTTGGGAATTGGATGATGAATCTGAATTTTTTTAAAGTCTAGAAGAAATAAATGTATATTACCGATGGGACTCATTCACCACTAATGGTGAATTAGTCATGTTATTGACAAAAACACCTAAAACTACTTTTCAGCTATTGAGAATTGGAATCTAACAAAATCACCTTTTTCAGCCTTAAGGTGGGACTCATTCGACACTCATGGTGAATCATTATTCCTCCAAAATTATATGAAATCAATGGTCAATTTTGTAGCTCTAGAATTGCACTTGTCTTCTTGTCGAGTTGATAGAGTCAAATTTGTAGAAAACAAACTATAGGTTGTATCCAAGCTTGAAATAGGGTTTAGTTGACTTGAAACACTTTTTTGACTTCTTGACCACCTTTAAACACCTATTTTCTTGAGAAATATGCATACAAAATTCTACAAACACACATGCAAAAGGGGAAAATGGTTAAGGGTTAGAGTATAGGGATTTTCCTTTGTCAAATCCCACTTTTGTAATCAAACCCTTAATGAAGAAATGAAATGAAATTAACACAAAATGATGAATAAACATGCAAATATCCTAAACTCACCAGAACCTTGTTGAAGAAATCTAAAGATATGTCAATGGATGCTCCAAGATGCTTGATGAATGCTTGATTGAATGATTCAAAGTTCTTGAATGCTAATTAATGTTGAATGAGTGAATACAAGTGAATGGGGGTTAAAAATGGATGTAAAAACACTTATTTATAGGAGTTGAAACCCTCATTTTCCACTTTGTGTCGAATAAAGGATGAAGGAGAGAACTTTGCATCATAATTTTGGAAGCATAAAGAGAATTTGATGGAAAAACACTAATCCATCAGGTACTTCGATTGTATTGAAAAATTTAGTGTATAGTTGAAAATTTTCTTTGGAATTTTTAAGTCATGTGTATGGAAGATTAAATGGAACAATTCAAATAATTGGTAAAATTAGATGAGTATAGCAGTGAGAAGATTAGAGCCGAAAGAAACATGTTGTTGAGTGATGAATTGAAATGGTTGAATGGAGCAAAAAATAAAAGCTTGGATATTTGGAGTGAATTTCCTTATTTTGGAAACATAGAAATCATTGAGTTCATTCTGAATAGATTGAATGATGATATTCTAACTTTGGATAAACCCTATCACATCTTAAAAGAAGTGATCATAGTTGTAACCAGGTTATGCAAGGTTGGGGATATGCCAAGAAAGGAATCAATTCTGAAATAAAGAACTCGAATCCCTAACCAATGTAACTAGAGATCAAAAGTGTAACTAGCAAACCCCCAGAGAACACACACAATGCAAATAATTTTTTTTTTAATAATTAAATTAAACATGTGACAACACTTAACCATAATTCACATAGCACATTACATCACATTATCTATTTAATTTAAATAATTTATTCTAATAATTATCTTCAATCAGATAATTAATTAAAATAAATAACACACATTTAATATTTAATTATCATTTAATTGAAACATATGACTTTATAAAAAAAACAAATAAAACATTTAAATATTTTCATACCAATAAACCAACATTAAAATACACACTTATTAACCACCTTTAATTAACAAATTCACAACTTGTAAAATATCAACATCAATTAAATAACCATAACTTATAAAATACCACATTAATCAAAATACGACGACACACAAAACACAAGCCACAAATGACGGCAATTACAAAAATGAACAATACCAATCAAAACGAGATGATCTGACATCATGGGACGGGAGGACTTCATCGTCACCTATGTTTCAACATTAACCGTTGGGTTATTTGGTGCTCACCCTATCCTGCCGAAGCAGGTGGAATCGAGACTTATACCTGCAAATCCTGCATACCAACAAAGTTGTGTACATGTGCATACATATATATATAATCAAAGCATTAAATCGAAGTACTGCATTGTGAGAAGGAATCGCAACATAGCAGGGCACTCGTGAACGAATGATGCTATATTGTCCTTCATCACATCTATCCTAACAATTATAATTTAACTGATAAAATAACATTTCTAAACTAACAATTTCATCCCATGACATAATTCATTAAATCATTGCATCATAATATAATTCTGAATATCAACTAATATAACCAACCATACTGTCATACGAAATAATCATGTCCATAATGAAACAATAGCATCATCTAATGTCTAACTAACCAAATCAAACAATATCATCATCGTCACAAGTAGCAAACAACCGCATTAAAAAATACTAAATCCAAACAATAAGGGGAGAGGTATTACATCCTCCCCCTCATAAAATCGGCTTACTCCTAGAAGCCGGTAAACAAGAGGAAATAAGATTCCCTAATACGGGAGGCATCCACCCACACCAAGATGGTGAACTAATCACCAAAAGAGAATAGAATCAAGCTCACACATAAGAGTAAGAAATAATAATACAAGTATTAGTAACATGGGGGTATTACATCCTCCCCCCCAAGGATATGGCTTACTCCAGGAAGCCATTAAATAGATAAGAGTAAGCACACAACAAACATGCAGAGATCACGCCAAAAACCACACACATAACTCACATCACTGGAAACCACATCACACAATGACACAAGGGTTCATAGTGCATCCCTGATAGGAAGGATATCGGTGCATTGCGCACTACACCGAGGGTCCTATCCTTTCCATCAGTTTCCTGCACCATTGCCCTGAGACCGACTAACGGAAGAAACTTAGGTTCACAACAAACACAACAAAACAAATGAAACTCTAGACTCTAGGGACAAACGCAAGGTTACATAGTGAGCACACATAGTGCCCAGTGTATGAACCTATGCTCTGATACCAAGTTGTAATGCCCACCTTGCAAACCCCAGAGAACACACACAATGCAAATAATTTTTTTTTTTTTAAATAATTAAATTAAACATGTAACAACACTTAACCATAATTCACATAGCACATTACATCACATTATCTATTTAATTTAAATAATTTATTCTAATAATTATCTTCAATCAGATAATTAATTAAAATAAATAACACACATTTAATATTTAATTATCATTTAATTGAAACATATGACTATAAAAAAAACAAATAAAACATTTAAATATTTTCATACCAATAAACCAACATTAAAATACACACTTATTAACCACCTTTAATTAACAAATTCACAACTTGTAAAATATCAACATCAATTAAATAACCATAACTTATAAAATACCACATTAATCAAAATACGACGACACACAAAACACAAGCCACAAATGACGGCAATTACAAAAATGAACAATACCAATCAAAACGAGATGATCTGACATCATGGGACGGGAGGACTTCATCGTCACCTTTGTTTCAACATTAACCGTTGGGTTATTTGGTGCTCACCCTATCCTGCCGAAGCAGGTGGAATTGAGACTTATACCTGCAAATCCTGCATACCAACAAAGTTGTGTACATGTGCATACATATATATATAATCAAAGCATTAAATCGAAGTACTGCATTGTGAGAAGGAATCGCAACATAGCAGGGCACTCGTGAACGAATGATGCTATATTGTCCTTCATCACATCTATCCTAACAATTATAATTTAACTGATAAAATAACATTTCTAAACTAACAATTTCATCCCATGACATAATTCATTAAATCATTGCATCATAATATAATTCTGAATATCAACTAATATAACCAACCATACTGTCATACGAAATAATCATGTCCATAATGAAATAATAGCATCATCTAACGTCTAACTAACCAAATCAAACAATATCATCATTTTCACATTAGCAACAACCGCATTGAAAAAAACTAAATCCTACCGTAAGAAGAGGGGTATTACAAAAGGCATTGATAATATCAACAATTAAAGATTTAGTGACAAGGTACACTGCACATGGAATATCTTACAAAATATTTTTCAAAAATATAAAAGGTGCTACTTCGGTAGGCATGGTTTATATTTCACACAAGATGTTAATGGAAGATAAAGATTTTGATCTGTGTGGGTTGTTGACAGATCAACTAATGGAGAATGTGCAATTGACAAAGGAGACAAGTTACCCTTTTAGGTTTGGTACTTTGGTTTTATGCCTTGTGATGTATTTTCTAAATTGTTTATGCCTAAACAACAATGTAACATGGGAAGAGAGTGAACTAATTTGCAAGCAGATTTACATATACTCTAACAATTTGTAAAAATATGATCAAGTATATGAAAGTTTCTTTAAGGGTTTGCTAAGAAAATTTGGTTCAATTGGTGTTTCCATTTCTGTAAGAGGACTTGAAGTTGGTTCATCCTCTCTTGAGATGGAGAGGAAGAAGAGAAGATCACAAGAAATTGATGTTTGTACTCCACCAGCATGCAAGACTCTAAAAATTGAAGAAAAAGGGAAAAGAAAAAGTAATTTTTGACATACTAGATGAGGAATCTGAGGAAACCCTAGGAAAATAACTAAAAATAGTTGAAACAAAACAAGAAAAAGAAATGGTAGAAGGAATTGAAGCAAGCCATCTAACCAAGGAAGATTTAATGCAGCTTATTCATGAGGAAGATGGAATGCAAAAGATTGCAAACATGTGGTCTATCAGACCTTTATATGAGCAGGACATGATTTTATGTGTACTAAGTGCTCATTTTGTGCACAATCATATCAAATTGGAGAGTTTGTAGAATAAGTTTTCAGAAGAAATAATTGAATGTATCAAGGAAATTATGAACTTTGAATCTAAGAATAAGGAAGAAGAAGAAGTGATTCTCCACCTGAAGAAGCAACCCATATTGTCACTCACCAAAATAAAAAAGTACATGAATGAACTAAGACAATGCATAAGCATTGCAAACAACATTTACAACTATTATCTTTGATGGCCTCATGCAATCAACAAGTACAAAGAGAAGGTGGAGCAAATTGAAACAAAGCTGAATATGATTGGTCAAAACTTTGACATGTCTCAAGATGTTGTTGGTCCAATCAAGAAAAGAATTCAGGAACTACACTCATAGCATACAAAAGTTCAGAACACCAAGAATAGGATTGTTGACACCTTTTGGAAAGTGAAGGACATAATCGAATGCAGGCTAGAACAATTGATTGAGATACTAAGTAAGGAAAAAGTATTGGAAGATGTCTTCACCATTCTGAAATCCTTCACCAAAATTATCAACCAGACATCTAAGAATAACAACATGATCATAATCATCAGGATTGCAATGGTAGCATGGATGAAGATTCTTCTAGAGTTGAAGGAGAAGCAAAAAATAATCTTCAACTAGTGACTGTATTTATTCAAGTTTTTGAATCAATTTTTGCACAATTTTTGGTTACATTTCAAAGGGGGAGAGAGAGCAGTGAAAAATTCCTTATCAAACTTAGGGGGAGTTTTGTTGATTTTTGTCACCTATGGTGTTTTGAATCTTTGAAGGTTCTGACACTTAGTAAATTTTCACTACGTATTTCCATCAATGCTAAAGGGCTAGATTGTTGACATATGGCTTCTAGTGTTTTCATTGATGGCAATTGAAGTCATTGATCGATTCCACATGTCAACATTTGTCTATACCAAAAGGAAGAGTGAAGAATAAGGTATTCAGTTGAAGCTAGAATCTATCAAGTAGTTTGCATTACCAGGTTATCAATTGGGTTGTGGATCTTAGGGAAGGTTGATGGGTATATGAAATTTGTTATTCTTGAGTTTTGTGTTGTCGCATCAAGTGGTGTACTAGTCAGGAGATTCAATTATTCAATTTTTTGTTCATTTGTATATGAAGGCCGACTAAGTGAATATTTGTTGTTGCAGATGTTTAAGATATAATTTTTTAAAGTATTTTTGTATTTGAATATTTTGTTTTGGGTCCTATCTATGCTATGGCCGACTTTGGTTGATGGGCATTAAATGTTGTTCATGATTTGAACCGATAGTGGAAGATGTTGTATATTTCATTATAGCCAACATATAGCGACTGAAATCTTGGTAGCAGATATATATGAGATCGGTTAATTCATCTTGATGTGCATGTGTGTGAGTTCGATATGTGTGATGTATGTGCAAATATCAAAAGAGTAGTTGAGATGTTTTCATTAGTATAGATGAGGATTTTTGTGAAGCAAATTAAGGCAGAGTAGAGAAAAGTGTAGAATCAGACAAAGGGTCCATAATCTAATCTATGAGCCTAACCAGAACTGTAATCAGGCATTCCTAGATGCTATCTTCTTAGTTCAATCTCTTGGTGTAATCCAATTTTTTTTTAAGGTAGTGATCCTTCCTTAATTTGAGTAATGGGCTTTAGGTAGTGTACCTGAATGCAAGTGCATTCCCATTTTGTAAAACACTATATTTGGGTACTCAAATTGTGGATTTATCTCCATCGTGGTTTTTCCCCTAATAGGGTTTCCACATAAAAATACCTATGTTATGGTGTTGTGGCTCATTGTTTTATGTTCATGCATCTTTCTTTTGATTGAATGTTTTAAGCATATGAAAGAACATATTAATAAAGTATAAAATTTCTCAACACTAATTCACCCCCCCTCTCAGTGTTGCTTGAATCCATCAAAGGTCTCTCTGGAAAAAAAAATGTGGAGCCCAAAGTCAGGTGGAGGAGCTATTAAAAATAAAAGATGTAGATTTGACAACTTTACAAGAACAACTCACTACATCCAACAATAAGATTGAGGAGCTAATGGAAGAAATCGAGTCAAATGAGGTTGAGATAAATCTTTTGAAAATTCCTTCCTAGCCCTTTGTTCCTCAATTGGATCTTCTTTTGGTGGCTCAACAATTATATGTTTCCTATTGGGAGAAATTTAAGTCTTTCTATTTTTCTATACAATCGACACTACAATTCATGGTGGATGCAAAAAACTTAAGTAGGGAGGTGTGTGGCACAATTGAGCAGGTTCCACAATTTATAGCTAAAAAGGTGCCTGAGGCCGAGTGATTACTAGGAAAATCATACATGGTGACAAATGTAGACTTGGAAAAGGTAGGGATAGATGACCAGAGTTCTACTACAAAAAGGGAGAAGGAATCCATTTGTTATCATGCAACAATCATTCAAGGTATCAATTGTTTGGTCTTACTGAGTTTGACTATGAATAATACGTAGATGCAATTCTCTCATTTGACTTAGATGGGGTTTCCTTCTCCTTTTCTCTCTGACAATTCAATGTACGCAGTAGAGCATATTGTAGAAAATATTGAGGAAAAGTAGCAGGATCTATCTGCTTTCCAATAATTCAATCAACCTCCCACGGTGGTGGATATTGAAAGTGCCATCCATCTGATAGAATGACTTCTTTTCTAGCTTTATTTTAGGACGAATATCTCCATGGATTTGTCATTCAAAGAAATTATCGATCTACATGAGGCACAAGAGATTCTACACACCTTATCGATGCCATCCAAGGAAAATTAGCTACCTTTGCAGGCCACCCTTTCAAAGCTCTGATTATTGTCCAATGGATAGGGCTCTAGTCTTTCAACCAATATTTTTGGGTTCTCATTCCACATAAAAAATGCCCCTATTAGTTGCAAAAAGTTGTGGATTTAATAATCCTTAAAGCTCCCTCTAAGTTCATTTTGTTGGTTTTGTAGAAGCCCCGACCCGTTCTTTGTATGATTGCATATTTTCAAGCTCCCTATTGGTGGTGCCTTCATTCACTCACACCATGTGTCAGTAGCATGCTCCTTTGAGAATTCTCTATAGGCACCTTTTTGGTGGACCCTGCAGTCAAATCTTTGGGTGAAGATCACACCATGTGTCATCTCTGCATGGATCATGGTTGCAAGAGAAAGATAAATGAATGGGAAGCCCCACCTCTACACCACATGTCCTAACCAACTCTTTAGGTGGTTAACACATGTCTTCAAGAGATTTATGTTGCTTGCACTCCCAGACAACAACCATCATTTACAGGAGGGAACACTTTCTTTGAGGAAATTGCACGCAATGTTTCAAGACTTTTCTACTACATTTGCTTTTTGGGAATCATTGCAAGGAGCAACACGACTCGTGCCTGGGAAATCTATTTTGGTATCTAGCTTTTAAGTGATGGAAAGATCTATATATACTACTTGGTCTCTCTGTAGAGGGTTCGAAAATACATGGGAAAAAGATAGAAATACTCTTGACCTTTGTATTATTTTTTAGTTATTGTAGACTGTGCCAATCTGCTCAACCTCTTTGTTTCTTAGTTAATTGATAAAACATTATACTATGCTAGTATTGTTGTAATGAGTATTTTATCATCAAAGCTTTTATAATTTCAAGATGATTTTGTTGTTTAGATCATGTTTGTACTCTTTTTATTTAGTGAATGCATATGAAAGTCGTATTATGTTATTTGATTAATTTCTTTAGAATTTTATCTTTTCCTTCTATTATTTTGGGCATATAAACTGTTGAGCGGGCCTTCAAATCTCACGCAAAAGGAAGGTTTTTTGTGCCTATTTACTTAAATCTTGGCACATCACCTTATATTAGAATTTATTTTAGTATATTTGCTTATTTTCCCTTTTCACCCCCCAATATCTTAAGAGTCAGCTTCTTTAAAACCTAGAGGTTACTCAGTTAGGCACAATTGGTCTCCCCATTAACTAAGTTTCCCATAAGGTTGTGTGTCTAGAAATTTTAGGCACCAATAGTCCTCAAGTGGTTTAATACCAAAATGAAATGTGTGAAAATAAGGTTTCTATCTTCTAGGAGATAGAACTAGGGTTTGGGGCCTATTTTGCTCTATTTCATTGAAGGATACCTTAGAGATCACAAACCAGCGATAGAATGAGGGAAAGATATTTACAATAAGGTGTCCTAAGGAATGACTAAAGACTAAATATGGGGTCACCACCAAGCTATGGCTTGGAAAGATATTAAATGCAAGACTTAAGTAAATGACCTAAAAATGAATGCAAATCATAACAACAAATTGAGAAAGTATAAAGGTGCACTTGGAAAATTGAAGAGGCTTAGATGAATATCTAAATTGTTGAAAATACTAATTTTGATGTGAATTAAGAATCATATGCCAGTAGGGGTGATTTAGTCCCAATTTAGGGTTCTGGGCCAAAACTAAAATCTAGAATTGTTGAATCTGGATCTACAAAAAAAGTCTAAAAAATGTGTATACTAGGACTCATATGCCATAAGTGGAAATTGAATCCTAGTATCAGGGTTGCTCCAAAAAATTTATATCCTCTAATGCTTTCCTATAGCTTCCTTCCTGTCGGATCCCTCATGATCTTGCAAACAAGGTGACAAATTTTGTCCAATCTTTCTCCTCAATGTATCTTCAACCTATATTTTCAAATCACACACTAAAGAGATGGAAAATGTTGTTTTGTTAGTAGATATGGGTTTTCCTTGGTCAAACCCCATTTTGGTAATCAAACCTTGAAATGAAATGAAATAAAAAAGAGGAATGATGAATGAACAAATATGTGATGTTGCAACTCACCAAACCTTTGAACAAGATGTTGCAAACCTGTACAAAATGGATTGCATGTTAATGTAGATCTTGAATCATGCTTGAATGGTATGAATATTAATTTGAATGCTTGCTTGAATCATAAGAACCATACAACACAAATGTTAGCTCAAAAACAAACATGATGCATGATGACTTTGACATGATGCTTGATACTTGAACAATGCTCTAAAATGCTTGATAAGAACTCTTCAATGCTCTTGAATTGCTTGAATTCTCAAATTCTTAGATCATGCATGTGGTCATGAAAATTTCTATATGACTTGTAAATTTGCTTGGAGAAAATATGTGAAATAACCTTGTATTTATACTTTCTTATGCCAAATTTCTCAAAATTATAATGCTACAAGCTAACATTAGATATAAGAGAATAAAATCCTACCAAGAATTTGAATTTATATTAAGTCTAAGCTAAGCAACACTCATATGCTAGTTGGGGTGTATGAGTCTCATAAGGCTAAGCTTGAGACACATTTTTCAAGAAAGGCTTAGTTTAATGTGAAATCCAAATTAGGGCCCCAAACTCTAGGTGTGAATTGTACTTTTAATGTAGTGTATGAGTACCAGATCACTAAGTCTGGGCCATACAAACCAAAATCATTGAATTATGACTAGTTGATTGGTATAGGTCATGATTATCCTTAGAAGGATGCATTAATTAATGGATGAAAAATAAGGAAAATTAAAGCATAAAAAGGCCTAATTAATTAAAATTAAGTTCATTTAGTTCACAAGGGCCTAAACATGTGTGAAAATGTAAAGGGATACATTTTTCTACACTATAGTGAAACATAAAGAGGAATTTTATGACATAATTTCACTCTATCCAAGCAACAACAAGGGTGACAAGGGTCCTCCAGGAACACAAAAACAAGCATGGGAGAAAAAAAAACACACACAAATCTAGTCTAAATATAAAAAGAGGTACTCCCTTGGTCCTCATCAACTAGGAGGTCATCATTCTCCCAATCTAGACCATTATATGGGGAGGGTGAATGAGCTTGCAAGGGCAAGATAGTGAGTGAAGCACCCTCTAACTCTCCTATGAAAAGGGCCAATGAAGAAGGCCCCTCAAGGTCTTATGTGTCACGCTCTTGTGAAGTGAAATTCATCGATCTCTCAAAAATTGCTAATAGAGCTGGGACATCATCCACTAAGTTAAAAATGAACTTAGTAGGAGTGTCATGTGTTAATTGGGTGGGACAGGAAGGAGGTTCCTAAGATCCACCACCGACCTCATCAAGAAGGATGATGACAAAATCAAGAGACACTAGGGCTATCTTCATCACAATGACGACAAGCCAAAGAAGATTTCCCTTTTAGAGAAAGTGATCCCTTCTTCTAACCTCCATTGGAAGTGAGGTCCTCCAACTTACACATCAGCAAAGGATGCATAATCACCACAAAAGAAGTTCAAGGTGAGGATGAAGAGGATAGGACCACAACAGACACTAGCATGGTGTTTAGAAAAGCCATGAGCTAGAAAGAATGAGGGATGTCTAGAAGGGACATCAAAATACAGGGATCCACTAAGGGGGTGATGAACACATACACCCTTTTGGGGTGAGGGTCATTACTATTTTCCAGGAATACTAGAAGAAAAGTCGAGGTAAGTGGAACTGAAGTAGAAGTAGTAGAAGAGGGAAGCACAATAGGAGATATCGAAATAGAAGTTGTTGGATCCCCTTCTTCCTTCTGCAAGGCCACTTCTTTAGTTGTCTAAGCCTTTCTCCAATGCTTCTACTCATGTACAAGTTAGTTTGGTTGGCTCTAGGAACTAGAATTCATTGCTTGAGAGGGGATAGGAGGCTCTTTTTAGCCATAGGACTATCTTCCATAACTATTTCAATTAAAGAGGAATCCCCCTAGACAAGAGTAGGAGTAGGAAGCATAGGAGTAGAAATGACAAAAAGTAGAGAAGTAGACACAAGCACCTTAGCAGTGGGTATCTTCCTATTAACTACCAGAGTGGATGGAGTAGTAGGAGGTGGTAGAGGTTGAGATGTAGGGGAAGCTTCACGAGGACCCTTCCACTTACCATAAAAAATAAATCCCTAGCAATTGTGGGAAAGATGGCAAGATAAAACACTTAACGCTTGGCTTTTTTCCAAGCGGGAACCATTAGGCTACCCATGGAATCCATGGGAGCAATAGTTGAAAGTACCACAACATGGAAATAAGAAAAAGTTGATAGAGTAGCAAAAGAAGATGAAGGATCTTGTGTGTGAACAAGCTTCCCCTTCCCCTTTCATTGAGACAAGGAGGCAACTTGCTATTGTGCAATCACGCAACCTTTGACAGAGATGGTGTAGCGGGATGCAAGGTAGGTCACCTATGACATTGTGCCCCAAGTCTTATATTTAGTGGACCAACTATGGCAAGCCAAAAGTGATCTAAAGAGTAGCCCCCACATGATGCCAATGGTTTGTATCTAGTGTCATGCACATTGTGTAGAAATCCCTTATGAGAAAAATTAAGACACTTATGAATAACCAAGGAAATTCCATTCATGGAAATTAGCCATTGAATGCCTAGTTTCACCCTAACAAAATCTGACTCCATGATGATATCAAAAGAGGTATCTATGGCCTTAGGCATTACCAAGATTGAAAGGGTGATAGAACCAAGAGGAGGGGTCAATAGTTCGTTATGTGTACATATGGTTGTCTTCAACTTCTTGTATTCCTTCCTATGTAGAAATTTTATTAGTAGAGCCTCCTCCATTATAACATTGACATGACTCGTAGGGTCAACTAGGACACTAGTTACAATGTTCCCATTTGATGCGAGAGGGAATATACAAGGGGAATGACTCTTTTTTCATAGGTAGATCCTACCATGTGAAAGTTATATTTGGTGACCCATTCATAGGCTGTGCATGAAGAATGCACATAAATGACACCATATTTATGTACAAAGATGAAAAAACCCAATAGAATCCAAAGGTTCAAATATCCAAAAGTGACCTATCTAAATAAGGTTCCTAAATACATAGGGACCCTTCTAACTATGTGACTATGGATCATAGATTAGGTTGCAAGGCTATATGCCCTACAATGCATGAACCAACAACATGACTAGGGGAAGAGAGAAGGTCCTTCGATACCAAGAGACAAAATTAGAATAGTTCATGTGAAGTTCACCAAAATGTAAAGGGGGACTGACTACTCTGAGACTCTAGGTCACGGGAGAGTCCTAAGCAATAAGCTGCCCTAATCTACCTTAATTTTTGCTAGGTGGATTTAAAAGGTTAAGATGTTAAGGCTAAAAGGGAAGATCAATCTAGATACTACTATCGTTTTGCTAAACTAAATGTTTCACGGGGTCAAGAGAACTAATTTTGATAGTTCAATCCATTGTCCAAATTGCTCACTTTCTAAGATTGAGAACATAGATTATGGAATCTAGTGTGGCATGCTAGCATCTCAAATGTGTATTGAAATTATTACGGACATAAGTTCTTAGGAACATATTAAAACACAAAAAAATCAACTATCTTCATAATTGCTGAGATTTTATACTATGACATAATATTTGAAAAGGTGTAGAACTAGAGTATAGGAAGACAAATACTACCTCTAAGCTAAACAAGAATTGACAAAGGGAAAGTGAGAAAAGTGGACCTTTCTATCTATGAGTTGAATCTTTGAAGAGCTCCATGCGTAAACACCTACACACATAAGACGAAGGAAAATGTTGGGGTTATTTTTAGAGGATTGCCTCAGTTTGTCCCCCACTTTGGTGTTTCCACCTCCATGGATAGCCAAATAGAAATGTCATATGGAAAATGATGTAGAAGTAGAAAGGAAATAGTGCTAAGAGGAATCACCAACAACAAGTATGGTACGCAAATGCACAAAGTGATGCAAAAGCAATATTGAAGAACATTACCACCTCCACAACTACAAGCACTCAAGGCAAGTAGTTGGATGAGAGAGCTCACAAGTTTTCCAATAGTAACATTGTCAAACAAATGGAGTCAACGATCCAAAAACCAGTAGCTTGTAGCCACAAAAGAGTGAAATACAAGCTTGAAAGTGTGAGAATGAAACTAAGAATGTGAAGTAGAATGCTCAAGAGTCTAGAAAAGAATGAAAGAATGGAGAGATAGAGCATTTGAATTACCAAGGGAGGCAGAGATGTTACACTTCATTTCCAATGGAGAAACGCAAAAGACTCATTTCTCGATGGTCAAGGGAGGCAGAGATGTTACACTTCATTATCAATGGAGAAACGTAATTCCTCTAAAGATTCCAAAGATAGGAATCCTATTAGGATGGAAACACGATGTGTGCTCCGCAACAGATTCCTCTACCAATGCAAAAACGAGCTGCCAAGTGGATGGAAAAAGATGCAAATGTGGATTTGCATCATCAAATTTTCATTTTCTAAAGTAGAGGTGATGAAAATGGAGAATTTACCTAAAGGTGTAAATTCTCCCCATTACAATCAATATGCAAGCATTTTTCTGAAGAAACAACTTAATAAATAAATACATGTCTAAACTAAAGATATATTTCAAAGTTAGTAGAATATAGTCAATGTTTATATATTTCAAAGTTGTTATTGTAAAAGGGCTGAATACGACCGAACCTGACCTATTTTCACATTACCTAGAACCATCGCCAGTTTCTGAAGATATTATTATTTTTTATTACAATTGTCAGGACCACAGGAATGTATAGTTGTGTTTGTCTGCATTCCTGTTTTAGTTTGGGAAAGGATGAAGTTGAGTATGATTATTTGGTTAATTATGTTCCGACTGTGAAAAAATGTTTTATCAATGGTAGGTATCTTCTAATGAAGGAAGAAAAACCATAAAACTATTCTTATCTGTTGATTTCACAATGTAGTTCATCGTCCCGATTTCAAAATCTAATAGTTGCGATGCGCAATTTTAATTACAATCTAATTCATCGTCCTTCATTAATATTTAACCTGGACCTGGGATTCACAGGTCTTGACTACCTTTCAAAAGCATCAGCCTTGCTCACTACATCATCCTCCTGCATTAACTTCTATGCACAGTGAAATGATAATTATTATGGAAGGTTAGTTATACAAGAAAAGGTTGAGTGTGCCACGTCAATATTTGTTTATTGAGTGCACTTCTTGTCAGTTTTTCAATACTGGCTATTAAAATTAAAATAATCACCATGAAAAATAATTCACTTGGCTAGCCTTTGGTGCCTTTGTTTGAGGTCTTTCAGTATCTTTATGTAATGCTTTTCTCGAAAGGAAATTCTTAACCTTTCATGTTTATTGCAGGTTTTTTAGGGTTGACGAGGGTGCAACCCGAGACTTAGAAAATAACCCACAAACAAGAGAATAATTTTATTATTCAGAAAAAGGAGCTTCTAACATGTAGAGGATCTCAAATCCCCAAGTTTTACAACACATGCAAGTTCTAGAAAGCTACAGAATAACCCTTTCGTAATATGCGAGCTTGTCCCAAAAAACTTTCCCAAAAAATTAGAAACCCGCCCATAAATAGACCTCCTCTTTAGCTTGGAGCCAAGACAACATTCAAATTTGAGTTTAGGTGGTTTGGCGCCAAAAAATTACAACTTGAAGTTCAAATTTCAAAAGAACATTTGCAATTGTATCTTCTAGAAAGTGCGCCAACTTCTCGAGGGCATAACTTTTGATCCGGGACCCTGATTCACGAACCGTTTGAACCGTTGGAAATGTCTCAAAGTCAACAACGTGCTCAAAATCTGCTACGCCAATTTTGGCAAGTTTTGGGGCCGATCCAAGAAATCTAAGTGCCTCAAATCTAACTCCAAATATTTTCAGGTGCAAATCTGGGAAACTAAAACTGCAATATCTTTCAACCTAGGAATAGAAAATAAAAATTGTAAATTGAGAATTTCATTATGATGAAAAGGGTATCTAAAAATGTAAAACATCTAAAAACTGAGAAAATTGAAATTTAACTATTTTTGGGTGATGCAAGATTGCCCTTACACCATTTGATGCTCCTACATCAGACACCCGGGGTAATTTGAGAAGTGACCCTATCACGTCTCAAATGGTGGAGGAAAACCCAAATAGTCAACCTCTACCTTAGGCAACCAGGATGAATCTTCAACAGGCCTTCCTTTCCATTTCACCATATATTCTTCATACTGCTTGTTCCGGGTACTCCTTCCCACACGACTATCCAAGATTTCTTCAATCTCCTCCTTTTCTAAACTAGGTGGTGGAATCCCACACTGCTCCATCATTGGTACTTCCTCTACACCACCTTCATGATACTCTGTCAAATCTGAAATGTTGAATACAGGAGAAATGTTGAATCCATTTAGCAACTCTACCTCATATGCATTCCCTGAATCATGCCTCTTTAAAATTTTACAGGGACTGAACTTCTTCATCGTTAATTTGTTATATGTTCCTACTAGAAACCTTTCTTTCCTCAAGTGGACCATCACTTCATCACCAATCAAACTCCTTATACCTCTCTTTCCTCCGATCTGCCTTTAGACTTACCATATTCATCTTGTTAATATGTTCTCTTACCTTCTCATGGATATCCTTGATGTGTTCTGCAAAATCTTTAGCTTCAAAACTTATTTTCTTCTCTTGGTCCATCTTCCTCAATTCTGGAGCTGTTTTGGAGCTACCTCCATACACAATCTGGAACGGTGATCTACTAGTGCTTTTGTTGACATAATTGTCGTAAGAAAATTCTGCCTGGGGTAAGATCAAGCCCATCCCTTGGCTTATCTCCTACCAAACATCTCGTGAGGTTACCCGTGACTGCTTAACAACCTCGGCTCTGCCCATCTATTTTCTCGATGGAGTGCAGAACCAACTTCAACTTTGTTCCTCAACTTTCCACAAGGTCCTCCAAAAGTATCCAACAAATTTTGTGTCACGATCTGAGACTATACTCTTTGGAAAACCATGTCGCCTCACCACCTCTTTGAAGAACAAGTTAGCCATGTGGCCTGCATCATGGGTCTTCTCGGGACATGGAATGAAATGTACATCTTTGAAAACCTATCAACCACCACAAAGATTGAATCATTCCTCGCCGTGTCCTTTGGCAAACCAAGAACAAAGTCCATACTTATATCCTCCCATGGCCTCTCTGGTACAGGTAAGGGCTGATATAAGTCTATATTTTGGCTCACTCCTTTAGCCATCTGACATACCTTGCAGCTTTGTACAAACTTCTTCACATCTTGTGACAACTGAGGCCAATAATAATGCTCACCGATAATGGCAATGGTCTTATCCTGACCAAAATGTCTTGCCATTCCTCCACTATGCTTCTTTATCAGGTTCTCTCTCATGGAACTCCTCGGGATACAATTGACTTCCTTAAATAACATGCCATCCCTAGATTATGAAATCTAACCACCTTGTCCTGTCCATCGTAATGGGTTCCCTTGCAAGCTTTCCAAGCCTCACAAAATTAGAATCTTTCTCAGATACGTTGTCTTGAGTTCATTTGAATCCAACCACTTCAATCTACATCTTTGTCATCAATGGCGCTCCCTAATTTTGCTGCATCTGCAACCCTATTTGACTTCCCCACCCATGTTTCAAAACAAAGGTATAACTCCTAAAAAACTTCTACCCATTTCCATATGCCTGATTTAATTTTCCCTAACTATTTAGGTAATCGCATACCATGATCAAGATATAGAATAAATTCCTTCTCAAAGAACAAATAATATCTCCATTTCTTTAATGCTTGAACTATTGCATAAAATTCCTGATCATATACATAATACTTTCTTTTGGCATCATTTAACTTTTCATTGAAATAGGCAATGGGCTTACCTTCTTGGCTCAACACTGCTCCAATGGCACAACCACTGGCATCATAATCCACCTGAAACACCTTGTTGAAATTTGGGAGGGCTAGAACAGGTTGCTCTGTCACCTTCTGCTTCAACAGTTCAAAAATTTTTGCCACTCCACTACTCCACTTAAATTCTTTTCTATCCCCTCTCATTGTTTCAGTCAGGGGTCCACAAATACTACTGAAGTTTCTAATGAACTTTCTATAAGAACTAGCCAAACCATGGAAAGATCTCACCTCGGTAGCAGTTCTTGGGGTAGGCCATTCCAGAATAGCCTTCACCTTCTCTGGGTCCATCTTGAGACCTTCTGCTGAGACAACAAACCCCAAGTACACTAACTCCCTCTTCACAAAACTGCACTTCTTCATATTAATCAACAATTTCTCTTCTCTTAACTTCTCAAAGACTCTCTGAATATGCATCAGATTCTCATCTAATGTCTTATCGAAAATAAAAATATCATCTAAATACATAAATATACTTTAAATTATTTTAGTACCTTGTTCATGAGCTGCATGAATGTGTTCGGTGCATTGGTTAGCCCAAAATGTATGACTAACCACTTGTACAAGCCCTCTTTGGTCTTGAAGGTAGTCTTCCATTCATCTCCCTCTCGAATCTGAATATGGTGATATCCACTCTTCAGATCAATCTTTGTGAAGTACTAAGCTCCACTCAAACAGTCCATAAGGTCATCCATCCTTGGCAGGGAAATCTGTACTTGATTGTTATCTTGTTTATGGCTCAGGAATCTGTACACATCCTCCAATTTCATCCTTTCTTGGTGCTATGGAATCGTAGGGTACCGGGTGTACATGGAATCAAAATCTCTCGAATCAAACCCTTTTGCAACAACTCTTGAACTTGCTTGTTCAACTCCTCATTTTCTGTAGGAGTCATTTTGTGAGCTGCCTTATTTGGAAAACTAGCTCCAAGGATTAAGTCAATTTGATGACTGATCTTCCTCACTAGTGGTAAACCCTCGTGTACATTATTAGAAACAATATCGTGAACTCATCCACATCCCAAAACTTCTTTCCTCGAACCTTTCACATATCCTTTACTCACTCTAGGAATCAATGCATAACACACACTACTATGCTTCAGTACCTTCTAGTACTTTTCCATCTACATAACAAATTCTAGCACTAATGCATACCTTTTCTTCAGTCTCCTTCAGGGGCTTCAACCTGTGACGAACCACATCCTTTGTCAAGGAATAAGTGTTTGCATGGCCATCATGTATAGCTCGCCTATCAAACTGCCACGACCTCCCCAACAACATGTGACATGCATCCATGGGGATGATATCACAGAGTAACTCATCATGGTAGCTCCTAATCTTGAACTTTACTAGGCAATCGCTTCATTGACCGAAACTTTGTATCTTTCTTCAAGAACTGTGCAATCTGATACTTAATGTAGGTGCCTTTCTCTCTCTCTTCAAATTTCCAACTTCTAGACCATCTCTTTCTCTCGACACCTCAAATTATCTGTACTCCCACTTAATGATCACAACATTTTTCTTTCTCACACTTGCACGCTGTGAAAAAAAAAAGATTCTCTCATCACCAAGGCTCTCCTAATCACTAGGGTTTCTCCCCTTTCAGCATCATCTGAATGTTCAGATTGGCTCTCCTCATCTGCATGCGCAACCCTTCCATGACCTTCTCGCCTTTTGTCTACCCTTCCTTGGTGTTGTGGATATTCATAGGCTTTTGATGTCTCCTTTCTTCACCACTAATTAGAAGCACATTCCTTTGAAACAACCTCTCTTCCCAGATCCTTGTCCATATCTCCCTCGCCCTCTACCTCTTTGATCACCACTACCTTTGATCGCGAGGGTGGTAGAAGTTGTCATTCGGCTTCTGGCCGTAATCACATTTCTACTCTTTTTTTCTACTCATCATTTCCTCGCTTCCTGAAGGTCTCTCCTCTTCCACTTTGACCTCCCTATCCTTTTGTTTGCCATCAACCTTTTGTTCAACTTCTCTTCCACCTTCAGAGCAACCGATACATCCTCACGTATTGCCCCGACCAGGCTTAACTCCTCCCGGTCGCTCAATCATAACCTACTAAGATATCGGCCATTTCTCCTTATTGGCCTCTGTGTGACCCATTATGATGATTATCTTGTGAAAATATTCAGTATATTCTTTCACAAATCTACTTCCTTGCTCCAACCCTTGCAATTTCTTCAACATATCTAACTCGTAGTCCACTGGTATGAACTGCTACTTCAGTTTCTCTACCATGCGATCCCATCTGGTGATCTTGACTTTTCCTCTTTGATTTCTTTCCAACCGGACCTCTTTCCACCAACACGGTATGGCCCTTCAGCTTCATTTTCGCAAACTTAACCCGATCTGGGTCCTCTATTTCTTCATACTCAAAATATTCTTCTAGCTCGTTGATCCAGTCGATCAACTCTTCCAAGTTCAGAATTTTAGAATAACTGGGGACTTCTGCTCTGGGTCTTTTCCTGATCTTTGAAATGGCCCTTATTAGTTGCATTTGGTCTTGATCAATTGCTTCTTCTTCCTCTCCTTCATCCTCACTTTTCTCCCCTAGGTTTAACCCTCTTCTCAACTGTTCTTGCAACGCATCAACCTTTCTTTGGAGGGCTACCAGTGCATCTCTTCCACCAACATTTCTGCCACCTCGACCACCTCTGGCACCACCACACCTACCAGGCATCACTCTTGGAGGCAACTTTCTTGACCTTTACGCACAACCACAGTCCTGGTGTAAACTGCCTCATGATCGGTGATCTGTCCACATGCTCAAGAAAACCTGCTCTGATACCACTTGACGAGGGTGCAACCTTAGACTTAGAAAATAACAAAAAAACAACAAAATAATTTTATTATTTAGAAAATAGAGCTTCTTACATGTAGAGGATCTCAAATCCCCAAGTTTTACAGCACATGCAAGTTCCAGAAAGCTACAAAATAACCCTTTTGCAATATGCGAGCCTGTCCCCAAAAAGTTTCCCAAAAAATTAGAAACCCGCCCATAAATAGAGCTCCTCTTTAGTTTGGAGCCAAGACAACATTCAAATTTGAGTTTAGGCAGTTTGGTGCCAAAAAATTACAACTTGAAGTTCAAATTTCAAAAGAACATTTGCAATTGTATCTTCTAGAAAGTGTGTCAACTTCCCGGGGCCATATCTTTTGATCCGGGACCCCGATTCGCGAACTGTTTGAACTATTGGAAAGGTCTCGAAGTCAACAATGCGTTCAAAATTTGCTATGCTAATTTCGGCAAGTGTCGGAGCCGATACGGGAACTCTAAGTGCCTCAAATCTAACTTGGAAGATTTTCAGGTGCAAATCTGGGAAACTAAAACTCCAATATCTTTCAACCCAGTAAAAGAAAATAAAAACTGTAAATTGGGAATTTTATTATGATGAAAAGGGTATCCAAAAATGTAAAAACATCTAAAAACTGAGAAACTTGAAATTTAACTATTTTTGGGAGATGCAAGATTACCCTTACACCACTGGATGCTCCTGCATCAAGGCTTCTCTTTATATAGCTTCAAATTGTATCAATCGAGAGTAATGGTTTGGCAACTTTTGACAATAGATCTATTAAAAAAGTCCTTAATGTCTAAAGTCACTCTATAATGATCTTCTTACAGATGTTTTACTCATCCTTATGTTTGATAATGTGTATAAATGGCTAGAATATTTTATTTTAATTGGTTATTTTGTTGGCATAACATCTTTAGAAAGTAAGTTTAAAGAGTGGAGAGACAAATATTGGGCTCTACATAAGATCTGACTTGATGCTGAAAAAACTTAACTAAGAAATTTTTCTTTTGTTTTGATGAAACTAGCCATGTAAGGGCTATCCTTAAACATGGTCCATGGTATGTTCATATGTTTTTCTTAGTTTTTCAACCTTTGTTTTGATATTTTTTAGTCTCAAATAGAAAGACTATTGCTACTACACTTACCAAAGTCATTTACATTAAGCTTGATAGATTCTATTCAACTTATCCTTAAAAGTGCATGTGTGCAAAAAAAATGCTCTCTCTAAGAATTCAATAGAGTCTTTAAATATACATACTGTTCATTTATGAGACACCCAACATGTCATTTACCTCAACATATCAAATACTTCCTTTTATTGGCAATCCTCTTATTATAAGATTATAGATTGCACTCTCATGTCTCTTCATAGTAAGTCATCTTCTCATCCTATTGAGACTCTCCCTTCAAAAATTAATTAGGGGTAGACTATAGTTAGGAACCACTAAAACTAAACAATGTGTACTAAAAGAACTCAATGCAAATCAATAGCTAACATTTGTAACTTAGTTTCTAAGCATCAAACAGAGGTGCATTAAACCCTCAAAAAAGAGGAAAGAAGTACCTCTCTATAATGGTGATCCTTCCAATATGCTTGAGCTTTATAGAGTTCCACAATTGGGGTTTATGTTATCTTTGTAGGAAAATAATATTGTCCATTATCATCCCTACCCCATGTTATTCATGTCATTCTTGCACTCTATCAAAGGATCTAGAGGATGAATAATTTGTTAGAAAGATTAAAAGATGTAGTTCATGTGTTATGTGATGTTGTGGATGTTTTCATGCTTTCATTTCTTATAACAGTTAAATATGCTTTGGCAATTGGATGGCTAATGTTTGAATGGTTTAATAGAATACTAATTCACCCCACCCTCCCCTACCCCCTTCTCTCCGCCCTCCCCTACCCCCTTCTCTTAGTATTACAAGTGTTCAATAGTTGCAACATAAATTCTCAATTGAAAACCTATAGATGGAAGTGTATAAATTATTGAGGTGATCGATATTCAATGGATTGCTAGTAGACATATTCATGACTATGCTCTACTTGGTGACTTCTTGGGATACTTCATGGAATTCATAGGAATGAAGCTAATGTGGAAATTGGAAGCTAACTATTTCTTACATGAACCATGGGTAAAGTGAGCACAAACTACCATTTCAAGCTATGATTAGGACTAGACTTAGATAGCCTATTATGGACATCCTAACCAAAATGGATTGGAAAGTAATTTATAGAAGGAATTGTTTTCTGTAATTTTTCCCATCAAAAATTTTGTGGTGGATTACAAAAATTATCTCTCTCATTGTCATCTTGAGATATTGTAAGAATTGAATTTGTGATTAATCTTCCTCCAGTCCCCTGAATTCTATAAACTCATGTTTCCCTCAATGAGGGGCATTTTAGGACATTAATATAATGGGAGATACCACCTTGATAGAAGCTTTCCAAAAAATTAATAATAAGTAATATTTTATATTTATTGATAATAGTTATTTTTAATTATTAAATTATCTGATATTAAAAAAAAAACATATTTATAAATATTTTAAAAAAATTCTAACACTTTATTTTTATAGATATCACTAATGAATGACTAGATAGATATCATAAACACATCTAAAAAATATCAAAATATATTAGTGTAGAGTTATATATAATTAAATGTCAATTTATGGTATATAGCTCTAGAATTTGATGTCAAAGAACTTGTGTAAAATAACATTTAAGATATTTTTCATTCTAATGTGTCCTTTGACATTGTGAAATAAGTGATATGACACTAAAAAAATTACTATGCAATTCCCTGGATAATTTCCAAGTTCATGGAGTTGAAACCTATATTTTAATAAATGACAAACTTATAACATTATATGTTCTAATGTTAAAAATAATCGAGAAGATTCTAATTCTAATGTGATATTGAATCTAAAAGGCATGATCCTTCTCCATCTTATGGTAGTTTCTCTTTTATAGTTATGAACTCTCCTCCATGTATTTGTTTTGCTTCTCCTTTCTTGGAGGTTTCAATAAAAGATAGTTATAATATGTGTATTCGTCATAAATTATTTTGATACATGAATTCTTTAATACAATAATTTATAGAGTCAAGCAAAAATTTAATTCATTTTTTTAATATTATATTGCTTACATTCCTTATCATGTGCTTTTATAGATCATTTCACTTGTGATTCAAGACCCTATAAGAATCATGAACAATAACCTATTATGTTGGAAAACAAAATAAAAATAATTTATAAAATCTTATTTCGCATATTTTATGTTAAAAAAATAAAAAAGAAAAAGCATAAGAGCATTAAGAAGGTTAAAAATAATTGATTCTATTTTGTAAATCTTTCAATAACCAGATATTCTTCACTCAGGCCGTGATGTCAAATTTCTTCCAGAAAAGAAATTATTGCTTTTTGATTTTGAGTACGCGTAGAATGGAAGAAAATCATCCATCGCAATTGCGTGAGAAATACAAATTTGAAAAAATGACGCTCCGCCTAACACTCTATTCAACGTCATCATTTCTTGATTTAACATTTTGCGTACGGGAATAGGATTGAAGGAAGATGACATCACTTAAAGTTAGTTCCCTCCGAGTAGCCCAGCATAAAGAACGGGAATTTCACGAGTTTCTTATGGTTATTCAAATAAATAATTTCGGCCAAATATTAGTAATGTGTCATGTCTAGGACCATACTTATGTATGGTTAAGTACTATTTCACTGTTTAAGTAAATTGATAGGTTTAATTGAAAGTCATATCAATTTGTATCACTGTTTATTTCTACATTTAATAATCATATTAATTAACAAATAATGATAATTTCAACATCGAGCTATGATGTAACTTGGATTTTATGTTGGATTTCCAATGGATTGTGGATTTCAATGCCACCCCTCTTGTGGTATGGCCAATTTCAACCTACCATGTGGTGAAAAATATCCTCTCTTGGCTTTCGCACACTCTCTCATCTAAGCTTCTAGTATTTGGGGCATTGTGTTCTAGTTTGGCCCCCCTCATGCATATATTTTTTGTAAACATTTTGTAAACTTTTTGTAAAAATTTTTCGTTGTACACATGTAAATATGAACTTTTATAATATATATAATATTCAAGCTTTTCCCTTTTACCTAAAAAATAATAATATCAATTACAAAATAATGATAATTTTTTTATAGATCAAATAGAGCATACTTTTTGAATTGCTATAATAAATTGTTTCCTCATCATTAATCAACAATGTATACAAGTAATCATATTCTTATTTTCATAGTGCCTCATGTTCCATGTGATTTGGATTACTTCGTGAAATCTTCACCTCCACTTTCAAGTACTCTATGACATGGATATCTATGAGGCTTTTGGGTTTCCCATTCTTACTCTTCATCATTCTAGTGTGCTATATTAGATTGACAATACCTTCACTTTCATCAAATTATTTAATGTACATAGCTTGTGTTCTTCTCATCAAATGCATTGCATAGCTATGTTGACTCTTGTTTGGTTGACTCTATTTTTCTTTTGTCTTGACCCTTAGGTTGTCTATCATTTTTATAAGTGTTATGGTCAATTTAAATCCTCTCAAGTGTATTCAACATGCATTTTATCATTGTTGAGGTGTCAAGTGCATATATTTTCATCATGATCTTCTCTTGACCCAAAATACAAGTTGGAGCCATATTTTTTTATTTCCTTCGATGCACATTCATGTCTATTTGATTTTGATAGCTTTTTTTTAGAATTCTACATCAATTAATTTTCCTTCAAAACCAAAGTCAAGGCCATTTTGTGTCAAAGTCAACCAACTTCCTAGCAATTACCTCTAGGTGGGTGAGAACGGGAAATCAACACCTTTTTTTACACTTTCTTGGCATATTTGTCCCCAAACATGAAGCCTTCCTTGAGTTTGAATTCTTGTTATATCAACATAATTAAATCTTGGAATAAATTTTTATACAAAGTATTCAAATATTAAATTAATTATGAGACATTTTACTATCCTAAAAACATTTTATGTGATGAATAAATCAAAAAGTAATAAAGTTTGAAGACCATAAATATTCAAAACATGACACAAAATCCATATGAATAAACAAATTTTGGAAAAACTTCACCATCATTAAGTGGCTCAGGAATGTAGTAATATTTAAGAATACAATGTATATGTAGCACTTTAATTTCCTTTCATCCTAATGACCTTCTAGAAAAACCTATAGAATACCATAAAGAAACTACTATCTCATGCCTCTATTTTAAAAATATACCACTAAACCATGCTAAAACTCTATGTCAAAAATAAAGAGGATCTCCTTAGAATAATATATATTACTCTTAAATAAGCAAAAAGTGTAAAATTAACCTTTTTACTAATAACAAATGATCATTTTTAGTTCTAACTCCATCATAATAGCATACATCACAATATATGTATTCAAATTCACCTCGATGCATGTGAGTGAATCCCACTAATAATTCATGATGCTTTACTACTACATTATAGCATGAAAAGATGATAAATATACTAAGTAATAGCTTTGTAACTACCACTACCATCTCTACCCCTTTAATAATTATCACTAATATTAATATTCTAAGTCAATAAGGATGATAATAATAAAATAATAATATATTTTTACAACATGGACATCCAATTACAATTCTAAATTTTTTAGGAGATGCATTTCAAAAGAAATATTATAATTAAATATCACATTATCCTAACACAACTAGGGTATTACTTAATGTTTGAAATATGTTATCATGCTTGTGTCTCTTTCCTAACTTTAGGTAAAAATGTAAGGGGTGTTACACATTTATTTCATATCCCGTTCACATCCATGTACTCCTTATATATGAAATAATATATAAGATAAATATTTGTGAAAATTCATAGCAAAAATGTAAAAAAATTAAAATATGACATCTTGTAGACTTTTCGTATATAAATGAGATTAGTAAGTGATTTTAGACCTGAGGTATTTTAGATTTAATTTTTGATTCCATATTTTGTATGCTTATATTTCTTACATGAAGGGTGGACAATTCTAATTCTATATAAGGGATTGGAATTAAATTTAGTGATGAAATATTAAACAAAAAAGTATTCTAAAATGGCCACAAATTGCTTATTTAAGGAACAATTAAATAAATGTGAAGGGTTTAGTCAAACTTGGTCTTTAGGAAACTTCCACAAAAGATTACTATCCCTCTTGAATATCTCAAATATAGAAACTAAAAATCTATCCAATAACCAAATTCTCTTATACCATGTTGGAATATACAAAATAGATAATAACCTAATATATAGTATGAGAAATAAAAATAATCATAATTTAATATAAATACAGATCATTAAAGAAATTCAAATAAACTAATAAATTTGGTCTCTAAGAGAGTAATGTAAATGTTTAGGAATAAAAATAGTATCATCAAAATAAAAAAAAATAAATATGAAAGAAATAAAAGTGATTACAAAAAAAGTTAAGTGAGTGAGTATATATGTAGTAGGTAAGAGGGAGAAGTTGGGAAAAAAATCAACATGGATAATATGCCAAAATTTTGAAGTATAGTAAATACTACTACCATGGATGATGGAAACACCTCACAATACTAACATGAATACTCTTTTTTGTTAGCCTAGATAAGATTAATTAAGAATTATTGGAGAACATAGATAGTAGAGAAAGAAAAATCTCATAACACTCAAACTAACAAGAGCTAAGTTTTGGCTACAACCTATCATGGTCTAAAGTTGGCACAAGTTAAAGGTTATAAGAAAGTATGGATTGAGGGGGATTCTCTTAATACCATCAATAATTTGAAGAATTGTGCTACCCCTTCATTGACTATTGAATATTTGATTAGGGATGCTATTGATATTCTTAAATCCTTTGATGAGTATTAAATTTCTCATATTTTGAGAGAAGGAAACAGATTAGTTGATGTTTTCGCTAATCTTGGAGTTAGAGGTGCTAGGGAATGGGGTATGAATGACCCCCTCCCTATTGAGGCAATTGTAAGTATTAATCATGATTTCCAAATTTAAATTGACTGATGATTTATTAAGGCTCGGGGCATGCATGGCTATCTTCACATGGAAAGTTATTATGTGGAGGGATGGTAAGATAGATATGAATCGAGCTGATTGTACCCTAGTTGATATCTGTATGGAACAAAACTCTAGGATCATTATTTTCTCCTACCTTAATTTTGTTTTCACATGGATTGTGGGAATTCTTTGTATCACCTTCTCATTGTTTCTCCTTATTGCGTTCAAAGTTATCAAGCTTCTTGACTCTACAAATTTTGTAGCCATGGGAGGTGATAGGAACCATGTGAAGCCTTTCTCTTGTGATGTTGTCAAGAAGAAGTCAAAGTTCTTGCAGGTTTTAGAGAAAGGTGGGCTGACTTCACACCTAGAAATATTGTATGGTAGCAACCCTCAAATGATGACATTGTTTGAAAAAGCATGGAACAACAGGGTTTCGAAGTTGCTAAAAATAGAGTTTTATGTGAATGAATATTTTATAGCCAATATCATTGGGTTGTCTACGGATGGTAAGAAAGTTTTTAGGGATCATAAGGAATCTCAGATAGCCATGCAATTTTTTTTCAAGGGGGATGAAGCTCATGAATTGAAGATGATGAAGAATCATGGTTACCAGAGGAGCTCTCTGAAGGCGCTGTGGGGGGATGTGTTTGAGGAACTCATGAGATATATCACCTTGGAAGAATGCTTCTCTACGGTAAATGCTTACCACTTTGTTATGCTCAATCATTTCCACCACAAGACAAAAAGATTATTTTTTCCTTACTATCTCTTGGCGTCGTTGGATTCTAGTCTCAAGGACCATAAAAGAAAATCCAAAAATCTAGTTGTGCATGCAGGGCTCATTATTTTAATATCTAATTATGGTAAATCCTTTGAGGTGTCTAAGCCGATTGCTACCCAAAAGGGTAAGCTGATGAAGCTAACAGAGGAGTATGATATAATTTTTGAATAGGAGCCTATTATCAAGAAAGGGAAGAAGAGGAAACTTGCCCTAGAAAAAGGATTCAAAATATGAGGAGGATGTGAACTATGTCCTAGATTCTCTTCCTTCCATGGAGGTGATCCTACAAGCCCTTGTAGTGGGTAAGTCTAAGAAAGGGGTGTTGAGCCCTCATAATGGTTATGGGACCTATAATGACGAGTTGACTACTAAAATTTCAAGTACATGCCTGAAGGAGGAAAATGAATTGGTAGGTGAGGCATCGTTGCTAGCCTCTATTTTTGTGAGAAAGCATAAGAAGGAGCTGGATATGGGAAGTAACAAGAAACTAGTTATTAGGTCTACAAGCCAAGTCCTTGAGATGAACTCTCCCCTCAAGATGGTGACCAGACAGGGTGATGTGGATTCCCTAGTTATGGAATCAGATATACAAAAGAAAAGAAAGGTTGTGGTTGAGAGCAGAAAAGGTCCAGTGGATTCCCCAGTTGTGGACCTGGATTGGAAAAAGAAAAGAAATGTTGTTGCTAAGGAGATTGTGGACTCCATTTGAAAAATCAAAATGTTGGTTGTTGTTGGGGAGGGTAAGGATGTCTCTACTAGTTAGGACAAGGTAAGCTCCTCTCAGGAGGATGATGTTGTGGGTAAGGGGGTTTCAACTTTGATAGGGAAGATATTTATGATGTTTTGGGAACTGTTAGAAAGGGTTCCATTATTTTATTCAAATTGTTCAAATGGGTGTTCTATGAACTTAACATGACCAATGTTAAAGTTTGGGGTGCGATGAGTAAAGTTGATGATTCTTTAGTTCAAAACTAGATTGATGATCTATTTAACTCTTTGAATATTATGGTCGAATAAATGCTTAAGATGAAGTAAAATATGGAAGGTAGAGTTCTCATCCTAGAGGATCAACTGGAGAGGATTTGTGCTAACATGGACAAGGGTGGGGAGGCGGCTAAATTTGTGGTTAAGTTTGAGTCTGTTGGTAATACCTCCCCTTTTGATAGTTTCAAGAAATGCAAGGAGATTATTCATTCTAAAGAGACTGGTGTTGTTGGGAAGCTAACGGAGGAAGAGGTTTCTATTGATAAGGGTTGGGATAAGAATAATGTTTTAATTAGTGAGGTGAATGTGGGTGGGCCTAGGGTTAGAACGAGAAACATGAACAAGGCTCATGTTGGGGATCCTAGTAAAGAATTGTTTGATGTCTTGGATAATGGTTAAAAGGTTGTGGCAAGCGATGTGGAGGTTGTTGATATCCTGAAGAATATGTAGTGCTGCTAGTTGGGTTTCTTTTTCTTGGTTGTTGTTTTGTTGTTGGTTCACTGCATATGGGCTGATATATACTCTATGTAGTTTTATTTTGTTTCAACTACTCTTTTTTATAAAGGGTTCTGGTCCCCTTCAAAACCCATTTTTTACCTCTAATAAAAAAAGAGCTAACTTATAAAATCTTAGAGGTTATCTGACAAGGGTATGTGCAGGATCATGATGGGCCAAAAGGTAGCAATATGATATGTGTAGAGTATGTGGCTGATGACATTTTTCTTACCCAAAATTGATGAAACAAAAAGGGTTTTTAAAGGAGACTCTTAGCTTTCCACCAATATAAATTATGCTTTACCTTTCATTTAATAAATAATTTTTATTCATTTTCTATTTCAATTACAACTAAACTCCTGATTGATAGGCTGATTGAAAAGCATTTGTTTCTTTCAAATGGTATCACATTTTTTGAATCTGAAACATGTGGCACATTTTATGCTTCACATACTATAGGATTTAAAAATAAATGAATTTCATGAAGTTTTTACTAAGTTAAGGTGGTTAGACATACAAGGTTTTATATTTTTTAAAATTTGTATAACAAATTCACAATTAATTATTTACTTGGAAAAAAAGTACAAAATAATATGCATCACATCAGGAAATGATTCCTCTATGTATAGCTAAAATATTATATAAAAATATTATCATTAAATTGTGGTTAGGGTGGTTAGACAAACACCTACTTATTTTTCCCCTGAAATTTATGTGCTACTGCATTGAAATTTCAAATTTTCACCAAATAGATTTTTTTTAAAATAAACCTAGTAGTTTAGAAACTACATTCAATTTGCTATATATTTTATTCTTACATATTTTGAAATAAAATAGATAGATTATTCAATTTTTTACATCAAGTTGCCTAAGTTTGATTTTTCTAAATTTTATCGCCACTTAAGGGCCTGTTTTTTCCATGATGATCCTGCACATACCCACAAGTTACATCCAACATTTGTAATAATTTTTATATTTTTAGAGGTTTAAATGTGAGTGCAAATTTGAACATACAAAATTTTGGTATAGCTAACAAAACTAAGTTCAAATGGTTTATTTAATATCTTATTTGACTAGTGATCTACATTTTTATTTGATGGTAAATCATAAAAATATCAAGTCATAGGAGCATGCATCTTCCACCTAGTGATTTTTTGGTGACTTTTTTAGTAAAAATATCCCAAAAAAATAATATTAAAGGTTATCATTGTTCATAATATATGTATTTCTATCTACACACTTTTTTAAGGAATCTACTATTTATGGCATCAAATTCAAGTGGTCCATTGCAACAATGACCAAGATGCCAAATTATTGAATCTACATTTGTTCCATAGAAAATTGGACCCTTGTTAATTTCATGGTCTTTTAGGTCTTGTTTCATTGTATTTGATATATTTTTCTCTCAATTTTATTCTATAACATGGCTTGAACATGCATATTTAGGTACTAAAATTCAAATAATGATTACTTGTGAAGGTGTTCCGAAGCATTGTAAGAGATTTCTACACTGTTCAAGACTCTATTTATTGCAATTCACCTAAAAATAACCTTTTCATCACTAAACAAGTCCTATTTTGAAGTGTTGTAAAGACTTGTAACAATATTTCATGCTTTTCTAGGCACAACTTCACTATTTATCCCTTTATCATGCGTCATTTGGCCCCTTTATTCCCTCATATGTCTTAATTAAGTGTATCTTTTAATTTAAGCCTAAAAAACAACATTAAATACAAGATATTTCCCAACACCCATTTTCAAGTCTTAGGTGGGACCCATTTGCCATAGGTAGTGAATGAGTCCCCCTTGGCTCCAAATTCAAAAAAAATAAAATTTCCTTTTGGGGTTTTATTCAAAAACACATGATGTCGGCCTATGATGAGGTATGAATGGTTAAATAAGGCACAAGTGTGTATAAATATGTGATTTTCACCTCATTTTACATCTCCTACAATTCTCCAACATTCACACATCATATTCAAGCATTCAAGCATTCTACAACATCAATTCAAGCAATATTCAAGCACTTTGAAGCATCCATTGACATTACTTCAGATTTGCATTATCAAGGGTTTGGTAAGTTGATAGCTATTGCATGTTATTAGTTTATCACTCTCTCTATTTTCATTGCTTCATTAAGGGTTTGAGCAAGGAAATCCCCTATTTGCTAAGGGTGATCCCACAATAGTGGTTTACAATTTTTGGCCAAACTGGACACTAAAATACTTTTTGGCTAAACCATGAGGAATTTGAAGATAATGAAAACTAGAGTTTCATGACATTTTGTCTATAGAATCTAAAAATACTTTTTTCAAAATTTTTGGAATAAAATTGCACTTCATTTTCCATCTCCCTCAAAAGCTAGTTTTTTTTAGAAAACAAATTTTTTAAAAAGTGACGCTCATCGTATAATGCATAATTTTTTTTCAATGAAGGATAAAATTATAATTCTTTCAAATTTAGATTTGTAACTTTGATATCTAGTGCTTCCACATGGTTAGATAGGTTTTTATTGAATATTTTTTCTTTAATCAAGTTTTGAATTTAGACCAATTATAATTCAGACATAGCGCGACTGTATAACATGCAACTTTTTTTGTGTATTGAAAGTCATTTTTTTAATATTTTTTAGATCAAGGACTTCAATACCTGGTGCACTAATTTTTTTAATTTTTTTTAATAATATGCTATTTTTCCACATGTGTAGAACTAAGAGCTTGATTTTTGGTGAAAAACCTACATTCACGAGAAATAAAAAATAAATATAATAATAAAATTAAATTTATTGAAAATTATATTTTTTGGGAAGCTTATAATAAGGAATACATACTTGCAAAAAAATAAATTTTAAATGAATTCATTGGATCTACCAAAAGATAAATCAAAAGTGGTTTTTTATTAGCATTTTGGTAGGTGTAAAGGAGACTCTGTTATAGGTATGGTTTAAAACTAGTGGGGTTCTATCCAAGGGGGTTCGATTTAAGTTAGTTTGATCAAACCCTCTCTAATTGGAATTATTTAAATGGGACCTTTTAAGGATTAAATCATTATATTTTCTAAAAATATGTGATTTCAACAAAAAATAGTTCCTCCTAGAAATTGTAAACCAGCTTTTTGGGATCACCACTAACCCTCAACCATTTTTTCCTTATTGCATGTGTGTTTGTAGACCTAGGTATGAAAATTTAACAAGATTTTCATGTTCAATATTTTTAATCAACTCAACTATGTGCTTCAAGTCAACTCATTCATATTTCAAGCTTGAAGAATGCTTTCTATTCGTTTCCTACAAAATTGACTTCGACAACCTGACAATCAGAGATTTCCAGATCTGGTGTTGCAGAGTTGTCTCCTATTTTTTTAGAATTTTGGGAGAGGACTGATTTTCCACCAGTGGTGGATGAGTCCCACCTTAGGATTGAAAATCTAAATTTTTTCATATTCTAGATCCTTACAGTCAAAAACCAGTTTCTAACACTTTTTCACCATTAGGAGGCCTAATTCGCCACCCTGAGCGAATGACTCCCACTATGAAATTTTAGTGATTTCAGTCATCATCCACAACATTCTAGATTCATCTAGTATTACCTAGGTGCACTCTATTTCATCCTATTTCTTTCTATTCTACATTATTTCTTCATTTAGTTCATTGTTTGCATTTCATAGTGTGTTTTCAAACATAATTTAAATCTTAGTTTTTGCATTCATATTCATTCATTTAAATCACTTAATTGCATTTAGTTTACATATTTTAGCTTATAAAACATCCTACATAACATAATTTGAATGAACCCTTAGCATTTTTGGCCCTATCTCTCTCCTTTTAGGTGAAAAACCCTAGAAGAGCTAGAGAAGTCCTAGAGTGCAAAAAATATATGATTCAACATTAAACCTTTAGTTTGTGAAGATGTATCTTTTTAACCTATAGACAAAATATATTATATAAAACTTGTACAATATACATAATATCACTACTCAATATGTAACTCTAATCCTCATTTTTCTCTCAAAGGTAAATTTTTGAATGTTGTAGAACCTCATAACCTAGTTTAATTATGAGTTGAGATCAACCAGGAAAGCCCCTCTTCAATCTATTTTAAGAGAAGATATATACTATCCCACATATTCAAACTCTAATTACAACCTAGTTTTATCCTATAGAATGCATCAATAATTTCAACATGCAATTTGACAAGCCGTGGAAGAATTTTTTTATAAATATCATACCAACTTTAGGTTTTTCATTTTTATATTTTCTGTGACCATTAAAATATCAAATCAATTTCATCACATAAGTTCTAGTAGGTGAAATATTTATATTATTATATGGTATAATTGTTAGAGTTGAATACACCTAGTAGTATCTCATAAATTTCCCATTTGTTGGTAAAATCATTGATTTCCAATGATAATATGCCTTCCAAATCTACCCAATCTGATGAAATGAGAATTTTTTACCATCCACCAACCATCTATTCATTCTATAGATCAAAATAAGGTGGATATATTGAAAAAATTATATAATTTGTATCTAATAAGTTCAATGAGCTCATTATCTAATATGTATCAAATTTATTCAAATTCCATGCCTCAAACCTCTAAAGAATAGGTCATATGCATGTAATATAACTAAAGGAAAACCACTTCCTCATTTTTAAAAGCATGGTCAATTATTTTCAATGTTATGCTTCTTAAGATCATATAGTTCCAAAGAAAAAAAATATTATAGGTACTAGATCAGGTGGTTTTCAATTAGTTATCATAGGGAAATATCATCAAAACTCAAGTTTCATAAATAAAAAAACAAATAAGATATTATTTTTATCAAATATTTCAAACCAATCATAAGAATCATGCACATGTGAAAAATAAAGAATCATTCACAACATTTAACCATGTAATTGTTTTTTTATTTGATGGATTTTCCCATGCTTGCAAATATATGGATAATAGTAAAAGGTTGGACTTGCATGTAAAAAATATTTAGTTGCAAAGAGATCTTGTACAATATCACATAAAGGTAGAATTAAATGAATAATAAGATGAGGAATATTTTGATTATGATGACTTCAAACCTATTATAGAATCTTAAAAGTTCTCAAATGATACTTATAATTTTATTTTCCATTCAAAGGAAGATTTTTTTCATGAAATTATTAATCATTATAGAAAGGGTGGTTGTTTTGAATTATCTATCTTATGAAAACCCATGTCTTGTAGAAATGACATAGAAAATATTGATCATAATTAAGAGTGTCTAAAAATTATTTTTGTTAATTGATCAAGTTCAGAGATTATTTTCAAGTGCTATCTTAGATGGTCAAAGGAATCACAAATAAGGAATGTGTGAATTTTTAAAATAATAAGTATTTATTCACCATCACTAAAGATGGATATTTTATCATTCTCTATTAAGATCATAAATTGTGCTCAAAATATTTTGATCATTAAATTTTAAAGGTAATTTATAGAAATATGGGTTTACATGTGAGCAATAATCATACAAAATATTTTGTGTGGGAAGGAATTCCAAACATATCAATGACTATGATGGGTAGCACCATTTCCTTCAAGAAAATATTTGGTACTTTATTGAGTAAAAAAAATTAAAAATAACATGTAAAGGAGGTGCCCAATGGTTTTTTATTGCAGAAAAAATCTAAGTGCAAACAAGAGCATATGCTCCAATTCTTATTGTCTCACTCTAGCCCACCACCAATTGAAGATGAATATGCTTGACAAAATAAATTATTTAATAAATTGGTAGAGGATACTCTAGAAAAGAGAAAGGTGAAGAGGTGTACATTATTTTTATATGTATTTATAAAATTCATATTGTTCCTTATAATTTTAAATTTGATTGTATAGAGAAGGATCATTGAGCATGAATTTTATTTTTCAACCGTAGTGAATGAGAATGTATAAATACTCTTTACAATGATTCTCAATGGAGTAATGATGTAGGAGCTTCAAATTTTGGCTTGTTTTCTAGTCTTTGATTTGTTTCTTGTACTTTTGGTCTAGTTTTGTGGGAAAAACATTGATGTTGAAGAGATCATCAAGTTGATGTGAAGAGGGGGAATGCATTAGTTATTGTAGGAAGTTGAAAAAACCAAGAACTTAGCATTGACAACAAAAAGGAGGTGGTTTGGATTGGTGTGGAAATTAGGTAGCGAGGAGGATTAGTGAAGGAGATAAGAAAGGAGTGTAGTTGGCATAGGGGAGAAGTAGTTGGAAGGATCAATAGGAAGAAGAAAGATGGATTGGCTTGATGAATGGAATTGTTGTCACCAACTTGTTTTAAAAAGAACACAAACTATTTTTGTAGTCATGTCTTGGGTTTCCTTTTATTTTACTTTTCTTGTTTCGTGTTGCATTTTTTCTAGTCTAACATGGAAATGTGAATTGCATAGGCTATCTCAAGGTGTTAAATCTCTATCTTTACTTTTTGTTTCTAGCAAACTAGTGCTAATGATTATGATAAGTGTCCTGTTGTGTATAAATTTTTTCGTAGTGCTATGTAAAATTATAAAGACATTGAAAGTTCCATAACTTCACTAGAAAGAATAAGGAGCTTACTCTTTTCTTGAATAAATTGAACTCTGTTTAAATTCTTGTTTTGTATTTCTAAATTGGTGTACTTATAGGGTCACAATTTGGTGGCTAGAAATAGACAAATTCAAAGATATTTTTAAGCCTAGTTTTGATTGCATTCATCAATTTTTTGTATTAGAGCCACAAGTAACTAGGTAGGGTAGAGTTTGGTAAAATACCTTCAAGAAGAATACCAAGTGGAGGTGCAAGAGTAGGTGCTAGAAGGGGAATGGAGAAAGGGATTCCTAAATTTTTATAGAATCTCATGACAAGAATGGAGGCCATGAATCATGCACAAAGAAGGGGTTTACCTATGGGAGATATAAGTAACAATGAAGAGGAGTAGCCAACCAAAGAATAGGTGGTTCATGGAAAAGGAGAAGATCCTAATGGGGTTGAAGTGAGAATACTAAGAGCATTCATGGGGGTTGGATCTAGGGCTAAGATAGATGTTCCCATCTACTTTGGAAGTCTCAATGGAGAAGAACTTATTGATTGGATCAATGATCCTGATAAATATTTCAATTAAAAAGAAGTAGTTGGAGATAAATGAGTCAAGTTCACATGTACAAGACTTAAAGGCCAGACTACTATGTGGTGGGATTATGTGTAGTCAAAAATATAAAATAAGAACAAACAAAAGAGACTACTAGACTAATCTATTCAAAACATTACAAAACCTTAATAAAAAAGAGATGATTGTGAAACAATATATATCGAGGAGTTCTACAAGCTTTTTATTTAGTGAAGGCATAGTCAAGAATATATGGAGAAGGCAGCTAGGTAGCTCAATGGATTGTAACATAGTTTGCAAGATGAATTGAGTCTTTTATGACTTAGGAATATTGAGAAAGTGTATCAATTTTCTATTAAAGTAGAGGAGAAGCTCATGAGAAAGCAAAACCAAGAAGGAAGAGGTAAAGGAAGAGGAGCAAGAGGAAGATTGAAACACTCTAATAAAGGAAAGTAGCACCATCAAGTTAAAGAATTTGAAACTTCTAGTGGATAAGCTAATTCAAAGAGAAGAGGTTTCCAAAATAGAGGAGGGAGACCATTTGATAGAGGAGGTTACCAATGAAGAGTAAGAGGATTTATAAGCATTTGCTTTAAGTGTAACAAGTTTGGTCACAAGAGTTGGGAATGCTTTGAGTTTACATAAGAATCCTACATAATTCCTTATAGAAGTAACCAAATTGTTCAAGAAAACCAAGAGATTGTGGGGTAACCTTCTCATAACATAGAAGAACGTAAGACAAGAGAGTGTTTTTTATTTAAAAGAGTACTATTAAAGCCACCAAAATGGAATCTAGAACCTACGCAAATGAGAGATGTATTCATGACCATATGCTAGGCAAAAGGTAAGTGCTACAAAATTATTATTCATAGTGTTAGTATGGATAATATTGTGTTAGTTGAAATGGTGAAAAAGCTAGGTCTTAATAGAATTAAACATCCTAATCCCTATGAAGGTTCTTGGCTACAAAAGGGGCATCATTTATTGGTAGATGAGAAGACGTCAATAGAATTTCAGATAGGTAGTTGTAAGGACATGGTTATGTGTGAAATTATTCCCATGGATGTTTTCCATGAGCTTCTAGGTTGGCCTTGGAAATTTGATAGGAGGGCCATACATGATGGAAGAAACAATACCTATACTTCTCAAAAGAACCATCAAAAGAATAATTTATTACCCTTGAGAGGAGAAGAAGGGGATAATAAGAGCACCAATAGAAATAAGGTTATGTTAGTGAGTGGAAAAGTATTTTTGTGTGACATGAAGAAGGAAGAAGTGGGATATACATTAGTATTGAAGCCTAAATATGTACATACCTCTACTAAGTTGGATGACTCATCCAAGGAGATGCAACACATGTTGAAAGAGCATATGGATATTGTGGTATCTGATTTTCTAAATGAGTTGCCTCCAATGAAGAGTATTAGTCACCATATGGATTTGGTTCCAAGAGATAGCCTTCCAAACAAGGCTACATATATATTAACTCTTATGGAGAATAAGGAGATTAGAAAGAAAGTTGAAGAGTTGCTAGAGAAAGGGTTTATAAGAGAGAGACTTATTCCATGTGCAATACCAATAGTATTAGTACCCAAGAAAGAAGGTGATTGGAGAATATGTATGAAATCTAGAGAAATCAATAATATTAAGATCAAATATAGGATTCATATTTTGAGGATGGATGATTTAATAGATTTTTTGAGTGATTCTATGTATTTTTCAAATATATACTTGAAGAGTGGTTAGCATGCAATTAGGATCAGACCTAGGGATGAATGGAAGATAACATTTAAAACCAATGATGGTCTCTATGAATGGCCATTCATACCTTTTGGGCTTGCAAATATACATATTACTTTTATGAGGCTTATGAATGATGTCTTGAAACCATTCATGGGGAAGTTTGTGATAGTCTATTTTAATGATATACTAGTTTTTAGCAGGTCTATGGAAGAACATCTAGAGAACTTAAGACTAGTAATGGTCACGTGGTTTCATGAGGAAAAGTTGTTGATCAACCTCAAGTAGTGCACTTTTATGAATACTAAGTTGGTTTACATGGGTTTTGTGGTATCCAGAGAGGGATCAAAGATCAAGCTAGAGATGGTTAAGGAAATTTTTGATTGGTCAACACTGAGGAGTGCTTATGACGTAAGGAGATTTCATGGACTTGCTACTTTTTATAGAAATTTTATTAATAGTTTTAGTAGCATAGTATCTCCTATACTTGACACTATAAAAGGGCATAAAATTGAGTTTGATTGCACTCAAGAGGATGAAAAGTGTTTTAGATTATTGTGAAAGAAATTCATTTAAATAACTATACTTGTTGTACTTGATTTTAACAAAGTCTTTCAAGTAGAGTGTGATGTTAGTGGCTTGGAAAGAGGGGCTATCCTATGTCAAGAAAGGAAACTAGTTGCTTATTTCAGTACAAATTCAAATGATGCTAAGAAGAAGTATTCAACTTATGATCTCAAATTTCATGCATTGGTTCAATCCTTGATGAAGTGGAGGCATTACTTTCCTCCCAAGGAGTTTGTTGTTTACACATATAACCATGCACTCAAGTTTATTAATAGCCAGCACACACTAAATCAAAGGCATGCAAAGTGGGTGGAGTACCTTTAGAGTTTTAACTTTATGTTGAAACATAAGAGTGGGAAAGTGAACAAAGTTGTTGATGTGTTGTGTAGAAGAATGTTTTTACTACATGAGATTCAGGAAAACATTGTTGGATTTGAATGTTTGAAGGATTTTTATGAGAGTGATACAAATTTTAGAGGTGCATATGAAGCTTGCAATAGTCATATCAATAGAGATAGAGGACCATGGATTGATTTTATGTTTCAAGAAAAAAAAAATTTCAAAGGTAATTAGTCGTGGTTTCCAAAAGTGTCAATGAGGGAGAATCTTGAAGGAGAAGCATTGTTGTAACCTACTAGGGCATTTTGGGTAGGACACAACTTACCTATAGCTGAGTACACATTAATATTATTCACGAGTTTAGGAAAATGTGAAGGAGTATGTGAAGAGATGTGAAGTATGCCAACATGCAAAGGGCAGTAATTAAACATTGGTTTGTACAAACCACTACTTGTGCCACATAGACCATGCAACTTGGTGAGAATGGATTTTTTTTTATGATTTCCTAGAACTCAGAGAGGCAATGATTCTTTTTTTTTAGTTGTGGATGGGGTTTTGAAATTGGTTCATTTCATTCCATGCAAGAAGACTAGTGATGCTACAAACATAGCTAACTTGTTTTTCAAAGAATTTGTGTGATTACATTGTATACTGATGAGTATACTATAAAAAAAATACAAAAATTTTGTGGGTCACTTTGGAGAATTCTTTGGAAGAATTTGGGCACCCATCTTAGTTTCATCTTATCTAAGCATCCTTAAATAGATGGTCAAACAAAGGTAGTTAACATAATTCTAGGTAATATAGGTGTCTTGTTTGTAATATACCTCAAAAGTGGGATATGGATTTAGCACAAGCTAATTTTTCATATAATGTTTCTCTAAATAGGATTATGGGCTCGATCCCATTCTACATTGTTTATGGTATGCATCCAAGGGGTGAATTTGAACTCAAAAATATTAGAAATTTTGAGAGGAGACATGCATCTAGTGATGAGTTTTCCAAATGTATTCACAACCTTCATGAAGAGGTGAAATTGTAGATGGTGGAACAAGCAGTACAAGTAGTATGCTAATAAGAAGAGAAGAGAAGTGCATTTTTAGGTTGGTGATCTTGTTTTAGCTTAGCTCAAGGAGATATTTCCAAAAGTTGAACACAATAAATTGATAATGAAGAATATTAGTCCTTGGAAGATTCTCAAAAAAAAATCTACCAAATTTTATTACATGATATCCCATCCTTCCGATATGGGTATCTCACCCATATTCAATGTGTCTAATCTATATCCTTATAAAGGAAATGAAATATATTGAACAACAGACACAAAGTTGATTGCAAGATGGGGACAACAAGTGACCAAATTGGATGTGATCGACATTGAGTGCATCTTGGAGAAGTAGTAGTTAAAGAAGACTCAAGGAAAGGAATATTTCAACTACTTGTTGAAATGGAAGGATTATCCTTTAGAGGATTCCACTTGGTTAATATTTGCAAAGATCTCTAAATATGGGCATAGTATTTGATGACCTCATGAGAAAAATATCATGATTTTGTTTTGTGTTTTGGGTAGATTGATGTAAGAGCTTTGAATTTTGTTTTGTTTTTCTTGTAGCTTTGAATTGGTTTATCTGGGGATAGTGTTGGTGTGAAATACCACTTAAATATGCCAACACATGTACCCA
>VDFB02133558.1:0-63507 GCA_007258455.2 Sequoia sempervirens | reverse complement strand
TCTAGGAGTTGGCACATTGTTACACATGGAGTGTTACCTTGATGTTAATCAAGCTCCTCCCAAGGAGCATGTCACAATTGGAAGCTTCTCTTTAGAGGTAGTAGCAACTCAAAGGTATCTATGATGTACATGCCCTTTCTCTAGCATCTCAAGCTGGCATGAACTTCTAAAGCCCTTCTAGCCCACTTTGGTCAAGGAATCTATGAGCACCCAAAAGGCAAGCTCTTCAAGTTCTTCCTGTTACACCCCCAATGTTAATTTACCCAATTACTTTAACCTTAATGTTTAAATACAGTTTTAATGCATGGTTATGTCATTATGGTATTTGACGGATGAATGAAATGTATGTATATGCAATGTGATGAAACTACCTTTAAATGCTTATATGATGCTTAACCTATATTATGATTATGTTTTGTATGTTATCAGCTCACTGTGAATATGTTGCTCTAAGTTGAATGCAGGAAAGCTCGAGCCCTTCAAAGGCGGAGGGAGAGTATCACCCAGGAGAGGAGTTGGTATATGGAATGTTTGGTATTACTATCTAAGTAGACACACACTCACTCTCTTAGGTTAATTGGAACCTTGTCAAGTCAGTTCATGTATCGAATTGGTAAGTCATAAACCTAAGTTGATAGGTTAAGTGTCATTAGGGGAAATAATGCCCTATTGTTATCAATCTTCTTTGATCGTCAAATTAAATTAGGTTTGAATATCTTTTGGTAATAATGAATATAACGTATATAGTATATATAAGTATATATATATATTAAATGCACATTTATATATATATATATATGTATGTATGTATGTATGTATGTATGTATGAATACACGTAGAGGATATACTTTAATATCTATGTATATTCATATGTAAATATGCATATGTATTTAACGAAAAATGAATGATGGAAAATATATATATGTTTTGTATATATAAATATAGATTATATTTTAATTTAATGCAAATTATAAAGCCATATTAAATGGCAGTTATGCTACACTTAAGTCGTTATTCTTAAGCCGATTTGCAAGGCTTTATGGCAGATCATTTTAATGAGTATTGAGGCCGCCATACATAGGCGCCACCATGGGCAGTTAGTGACTTGTTATTAAAGCCATGTAGTGGCTGATTTTTAGCACTTCTCCAACTCATTTTAACAGCCACAATTAAAGTGGCAATATGGAAACTTTTAAGCATGTGTTCCTATTAGTAAGAAGCCCACGACTTGGGCAGTAAAGAAATGAAGCTTTATGGTGTGTTGAATGGTTGCATATCATGCCATTCTCAAAGAATTTTTCTGAAGATTCAATCTGCATTATAGCAATACTTTAACGTGCCAGTTGTGGCAATATGAGGAAGAGGCCAAATTGATTTGGAAGACTATTTCAAACTAAATTTGAACTGCAAAGTAACAACATAGTGAAGTCGTGGATTTTGGAATAGTATTGACTTAGTCCAAAACTAGTCGTGGCACTTGGATTAGCTGTGTAAGCATTCAAACTAAACTGTATTCTGCACTCATGTATATATCTTAGCAAATTGTGGCAGTTTTGGTGAGGGTCGAACCTCCACATGAGGTGACAAATCTCTATTTTTGAGCAAAATTAACAGGCGTAATGGGCAATCCGTTTGGGAAAAGAAATAAGTAAGTTTGCTGGCTGCTTATTTGACACACGGTGAGAAGACTAATGGTAGAGAGAGCCATATGTAAGTTTAGAAGAGGAAGTTAGAATTGTTTGAAGAGCATTTTTCAATCTGCAAAACAATAAGCCATATAGAGTGATTGGCTCAACTGAATCTGAAATCAGGGTGCTTATTAGATACAGACCATTGGTATTAGACTCAAGAAACCAGCTGCAAAAATTGGTGCTGTGCGTGGAGCTTGAAAAGCATAGAAGTTATGAGTTGAGTTGCAGAATTTTGAAGCAAGAGATAACAATTGCAAAGCCCAGATAATTTTTTCCAAGCATGTTTTAAATTTCTTCTTTTCCTCTCGAATCTGAAAAGAGTTCTTCTATATTTTTGAATATGAATATGCCAGTATTATATGCAATTTTATGGCTGTTTGCAAACATATATAAATATGCCAGTATTATATGCAATTTTATAGCTGTTTGCAAATGTATATGAATGCATGTTCAAACATGTAAAATATAGATTATTTATGAGAAAGTATAAGAGATAACAAGAATTAGAATAACCAAATGGTTAGACTGAATTATCTCACTTTTAAAAACGTTGTTAAAATCGTGCAAGTTTTACGTGATATTGAGTTAAATTATTCGAGAAAGCTTAAAGAAAAAAGTTAAAGCCTCTAAGTTGTGTTTTACCAAACGAACCAGCTTAACAAAACTGAAGTAGTAAAGAGTTGCTAAAGACGTAATTATGATATTTATTCCATTAAGGATATGTCTTTATATACAATTGTTAACACAAGTTTATAATGGATTTTCAGTGATAAGGTTTGAACATAATAGGAAGATAAAGTCCTTATTATCGTTGAAAGTTATAAGTATTACTTATTAGACCAAGAGTCATTATTACTATCTATTGATTTGAAATAAAGTAACTTGAGTAGAGGACATTATGTTCTCGTTATAAAACAAAGGCCATGAAGCCAAGAGATTTTAAGGTGCAGGAGCCAAATATTCCACAAATAGAAAATATTCTCCAAATTCGGAAATAAACTTATCATGCATTTATATGTGAGTATATATTTGTCATGTGAAAGGATAAATATGCGAATAAGTATATACCTACATAGTCATTTTATATAACTATACAAAAGATAACTTGGGAGAAACCTGTGAAGAATCGGGAGATTAGTCGGATAGTATCTCAATAGAGTTGTTAGAGGTTAAACATATTAATATATTGAATTATTAAAGGATATTACTATGGATATAAATTTTTATATTGAATCAATTTAAATGATATTTAATATCATAATTAACCAAATCTGTTATGGAGTTCTAGAAGTACGGAACCATACTTGGTACAACAACGAAGAGTTTGAACCATTATTTATGAAGAAGACAATTGATTATTTATGTTCACTTCAAGGTTAAATGTATTTGGTATGGAGTTCTTTAAGAACGGAACCATAAAAATAAACATTGAACATCTGAAACTTTAATACGAAGAAGTAATCTTCAATTTAACTTTAATAATAGATTATTATATTATCAACATATTTTTAGTACTTTTAGATTGAGACTAGGTGTGTTTAGTCAATGACATTGTGCCATCAATATTAACTAATTGTGCATAAAATAGGAGAGTAGTTATTCTCATGGTTAAAACTAAGGACTCAAATAAGAGGTAGTTGCCTAGACCCAGAATGTTGCAAGAACGTAACTTGGGTATTCAAGTCAGAAAAGTATAACCAGTCAAATCGTTTACCGACTTAGAAGAAAGGACTTGAACAAGTGGCAATTACCAAGGCACAAGATGTTACATGAACGTAACATGGGTGTCCAAAGTCAAAGAATACGTAACCAACTCAATCAAATTACGACTTAGTGAAGTCATCACTATTTGGAAGAGAATATATTTAAATAAGTTAACCTTTGGGTCAAAACCAAAAGTAAAGATAACCATAGGTTAGTAAGATTTCCAAGTCGAGTTAGAGGTGGGTGAACTTACGACACCGCTTCCTTAGAAAGTGGATGATTATATATATCAAAACTTTGGCCAAAGTAAGTGTAAAAGTCTCTGCTTGCACTTGTCGGTTCACTGTGCTCCAAGTTTGCATAACTTGTCAGCAGCATCATGCATAGTTGGAAGGTATCCATAGTTGTATGACCATACTTGTTTAGTAGGACACAACACTAGATACTCATATGGCAATACTAGAGGTTCCTATACTATGCTCTTCGTCGAAGGGTAGGGCCACTTCCAGTTAGGAAGGTGAGCGAGAGACCGTCGGTCTGTGGTTGGAGGTAAAGCACTTGGGTGATGCTCTCCCTCTTGCAAACAACACACCAACGCTTGTGAAATAGAAGAGTAATCTAGCTAAGGATACCATGACCTTGTTTTCCTTGTAAATTATGAAATTGTTTTTATGGTCATGAATTCTATTTATAAATTGTATTTGAAAATATGTTTCATTCACATGAAATTTAGTTATGTTATTTCGATTATGCAATGTTATATGAAACTCTTTATGCAGCATGCAAAATATGTTATTAGAAAAGAAAAAATTTACTTTCTTGTTTTAAGGTATTGAATTATTTAATTCATGAATTAAAACCTAAGTGAAAATTATAAGACTATGGTTAGAGATTGTAGTGTAGAAAAAAAAGTAACCCTTTTTCACACTTAATTTGGGAATAAGTGATATAAAACTAAATTATGCCTTGATTTAGGGTTGTACTGTGTTGTACACATTCACACTAAGTCTAGGCCCTTTTAAACAAAATGAACTTAATTTGTGCCTTATTTGGGGTGTTGTAAAGTGTTGTATTACACTTTCACACTTATCTAGGGTTTCATTAATTAATTGTGGCTGATTAGAGCTTAATTGGCCCTTTAATTCAAATTTAAGCCCTCTTAATTACACTCTCTGAAGGATCTATCCCAACACCCAATAAGGATATTGCATGACATTTAATTTGGAAAATTTAAGGTCCTAGAAAATGGTGCTAGGACCCATTTGCCTTTAGTGGCAAATGGGTCCTCTCCACATAGGACACCCCTTTCTTGGCATTTTTGAAATGTGTTTTTGATGTTATTTCATCCCCCCGATGCATGGTCCTAGAAAGTTGTGCTAGGACCCATTCACCTTTAGTGGCAATGGGTCCTCCTCACATAGGACACCCCTTTTTTAATTTAATTGTAACAGAATTTTTATGATTTTCAATCCTAGATCTGATGTAAGCTTGAATTATTTGAATTTTGGGGTTAATCTCTAGATTTAGTATAAATATGGGGTTAATTCATATTGTTTCTCCTAGAAAATTTGTGACTTCATGAGATCAAGAGCAAGAGCATTAGAGAGCATTTCAAAGGCAGAATATCAAGAGTTTATTGCAGCAATTCAAGGTCATATCATCATGTCAAAGGCATAGTGCATCCAAGCATGTTCTTGAGCTAAGATTGTTGATGTAGCATTGAGGATCTATTTGCAAGCATTGTTTCACATCTTATTCAAAATCAAAGATCTACATTCTTCATAGCCACTTCATGTTGGTTTGCAGATTTACATTCCAAGACAACTTCCAAGGTATCATCATTTCATATTTCATGTTTCATGTCCTTATTTCATTATTTCATCATTTGGTTTAATTAGCTAAAAGGGGTTTGACTTAGGCAAACCCCTATTCACTAACAATCAACAAGTTTTTCTCCTCTTGAATGTATGTTTGCAGGATTTAGGTTGAAGATCAAGTGGAGAACAAATTTGAAGCAAAATTGTCAAAGTTGTCAAGTTGCAAAGTTGGCATTCATATTGCAAGAACACGGAAAGAAGGCTACAAAATTTGTTTCAAGTTTTCGGGAGCTGATCACTGAGGATCTAAGAGTGCAGACTGTTAGTTTTATGATCAGATTAGATAGACAGAATTTAATTTAAAAATCACACACAATAACACAGCATATACCCTGGGAAAACCCTCCACTTGAGGGAGAAAAACCCAACAACAATATATCACTTATATATTGAATGTCAACACAAATGTCTCCTTTACAAAGAGGATATAAAGGGCAATTAGAAGCACCAGAATCTAATGCTAACATAGTAACAAAGTATGCAATCTGCTGATGATAAACTCAGCCTTCCACAGAATATCGATCTGCACTTGATGTCAAACTCGCACTTATATCGAACTTGAGAACAATGAACTGAATGAATATGATGATAGAATGAGCAATGATCGACTTGTATATATACAAGGGAGAGAGGGAAGACGCGTCTCTTCAAGTCAAGAAGTCAGCCTCAAGTAGATGAATATGTCTCTTCAAAAGGTGGCACATCATCAAGTCGGCCTCTAATAAAATATTAATTATTATTTAACAAATGATGTGTCATTTCATAAAATCACCTTCATCAATTAAATAGCCGATAGGCTATAATTTAATTGTCTTCTTCATGCGATCTAGGATGGAAGATAATCCCGACGCTGCCTTGAACATCAACACTCCCTCTTAGCTAGGGAGGATACTTCCAGCTGCATAAGACATATCACCTCATCGTGATGGCAACCACAATGGCTACTCCCATATGTAGAAAGAAGAAATATCACCTCATCGTGATATCAACCATCATGGCTACTCCCATGGATGGTAAATGTGCACAAATGCTCATCACTCAATGTGATGTCGTCACCTCATCGTGACTTTCACCATGGCTACTCCCAGAGGGTGAAAAGCATAAGTACAAGAAAATCATCACGAACTCTCTCCGGTGATGTTGTCATGGAGTCACACACATTACATCCACCATGGCTACTCCCAGAGGGTGGAAACAAGGGCTTTCACCTCAAATCTCTCTCAAAGAGAAATGCATTAACAAGGGCTTGCACCTCAAATCTCTCTCAAAGAGATGCATTAAAGAAGATCACTGATACTAAGACTCCTTCTCAGCTAGGACTTCATTCTCCACCATACCAAGCTTGTCTCGAAAGTACACAAACTTTATCCTGGAGAGAGGCTTGGTGAGAATGTTTGTCGTCTGCTCATTAGTGTTGATATACTTCAACTGGATCGCTTTCCTCAATACCATATCTCTGATATAATGGTATTTGATCTCAACATGTTTAGTTCTATCATGAAACACAGGATTGACAGAAAGCTTCACACAACTTTGATTATCACAATGAATGACAGTTGGCTCCAACGATTGTCCAAACAATCCTACAAGGAGTCAAGTTACGACCGCTTCTAACCCGCCCAACAATAAGCTGTAATATAATTTCACTGCATCACACAAAGATCGCCTCGCTACACTAGGATATCATCGTTGCACTCCCAAATCACAACATTCAGAGGTGCTCTTCCGACTGCGAACACTCTTCAACGTAATCAAAGATATCCCAAAGTCCACACCTGAAGAATATCTCAAGCAATATCCAACTATGCTACGCAAGTATCTCAGGATATGCTTCGCTGCAACTAGATGTATTTGCCTTGGTTCACACATGAATTGACCAAGTGCACTCACTGCATAGCAAATATCCGGTCTAGTATTGACTAGATACATCAATGATCCAATCAACTGCCTGTACATCGAGGGATCCACCGGATCTGAAGTAGCTGCAGCCTCTTTCAATTTATGCAAGTTGGTTTCCATAGGCGTAGACATGGATTTGCAATCCATCATACCAAATCTCTTTTCAAAATATCAATGGCATAATTTCCTGACTTAGAATGATCTCATCCGGCTTCTGCCATACTTCTAAACCAAGGAAGTAGTGCATGAGACCAAGATCCTTCATTTCAAATTTAGAAGTTAACTCCTTGCATTTTGTTGTACCCAAAATAAAAAAATTTGGCATCAGATAAATTGAGCTAAATCTTCTTTAAAATGCCATGTTGAGTCAGCTTTTAGGTCAAACCAATCAGAATCTTGGTGGGTTTCAAGGAACACATGCAAAATTCTGAAAATTTGAAAATTAGGGTTTCGGCCTCTATTTTCAGGTGGGAAACCCCTAAAATAGACCTTCCTTAAAATGATTGAAAATGATTTTGATAGGATTAAAAGGCTTCACGATCACATTGGTCAAGCTCTAATCATCAAAAAACATTAATGTTTTACCTCGTAATTCATTTCTATTTCTTCTGAACAGTTAGAGCTCCACCATTAATGGCGATTGGCCAATACCGTGTACCGGTGCTGCTTCAAAAGCTTCAACGGCACAACCATGGCGGAAAAGGTCCAAAATGATGCTGTTTGATGAAGGAGATTCCTGAAAGTGAAAAAGGTCAAAATTTGACTAACTCTGGAAATGTTACGAAGGAGAGATTGTTCACATGTTGAAAAGAGCCTTTTTCAAGCAGGGGCGCCCATGATCTTTAAGGGTCAAAAGCAGTCACCAAGATCTTTCAAGACATTCATTCTTGACGTTTGCCTGCTGGCGCGACAATGAAACAAAACGTATAAATCATCCTGAGAATAGATCACAAGGCCGACAGCGTAAGAGGTAAAGAGGAATTATCGAAAACTATAAAGACCCATGGTTCTAATAAAGAGCCTTTCCCAAAAGAGCGTTCTCTTTTTGACCTCCGATATCGACATAAATGACAAAGGCTTCCTGTGATAATCTTCTCGCCTCAAGCAGATCTCGAAACGCGAATCGCAGGGCACCAACATCCGACAGAAAGCATCTAACGGATAATCCGTGATCAAAGTAGGCAACTTTTCGATGAAGATGATCAAAGTTAAAAGACAAAAGCGCCTTTCTCAAGGAGGGGCTCTTGAATAAAGGAACCCTAAATTATAATCCAAGTTTTCCTCAAGTCACCATTTTAAGGCATCGTAGTTGGGTACCCCATGAGATGATTGCTGGAATCATCCGACTTCCAATCAACGCAGAAATCCAGATCGTTACCCAGAGGTCATTTCCAAAAGGTCAAGAACGGTTTGAAATTCACCAAGGCATTAGCAAAAGCCTTTTTTGAAAGGCTTACCATCTCTTTTGAAGCCCTAAACTCACTATCATCATGTTCCGGCACTTCTTTTCAGTTTGGATCCAGCTTCGCAGTGAATGTATCCGTAACATGTCAGGATCAACAGATAACGCTAGATTCAAGATCAAACAGAGGGCTTTCAGGAGAGAAAATATTTAAAAGCTTGCAAGAAACCAAAAGGGACGCCTAAAAGAAGTCAAGGGTCAATTTGTTGACTAAAGTCAAGAGCTTTTGAGTTAAAGTTGGCTAAAACACTCCACGATCAATGGAAATCACCTTTTTAACTTTAGATCAAGCCAAAATCACTTTTTGAGCTTTAGTTAGGTCCCCAAACTTGTGGATCTAAGGCTTAAACATATATATTCAAGGTGAAGGCGTCCCATTTCATTATTTCATTGCAGGATAAAAGATCAAGAACAGCCACAAGCTCTGAAGGACGCCATTGATAGATCTGAACAAGGTTTTCATCCGTTCTCAATTTTTCTTGCAGATCTGAAGCAGAAGAGGATTGCTATTTTGAGGATTGGACCCAGAGATAGATTTTTTCAGAGAATCAGATAAAACTTCCAATCCATCTTCTGTCTACTTCCTCTATTCTGGTCTTAGGTTTTCTTGCATTTGACAGAAAAAGCAACAGGCTACATCAGATTAGATCAACTGGGTAGATTCAGCATTATTTTCCAGAGAAACCCATCTCAACAAATTTTCCAAAATCAGCAAACTTGCTGCCCCTATTTTTGGGGGTTTTTCCGAAAAAGTTTCAGAATCCAAATTCTGAGGAACTAGGTTTGTTCAGCATTGAAGCACGAACAAAACCCATGTGCTAGATTTTTCCGAAAATACCTCTAGCTATTTTCAAGGGTTTCCAAAATCATTCAATAAGGTCAAGCTACAAAGACCTTTAAGTTTTTCTCAAGATGCAGTAATTCTAGGTACAATAATGCAGACCAAGACGGTTCACTCCATGATCACATTTGAAAATGTACTTCGACACGACTTTACACCATGAAATCCAAAGGGTTGATTTTGGAGCAACCAGAAGGCATGAATCAAATCACAATGCATCATTGAAGAATCCGGTTAAGGTAGAAGTCAGTGACATCAATTCCCCATCACATTCACAAAGCGTAGAGCTTGTAATCGCTTGTATCAAGCATTACAACCCTACCACCAGAGAAATCAGAGCAGCAAATGGAAGAATTGTTTGTAGTCTAAAGCCTCAGGATATCGAAAGGTGTTTTGATATTCCATCATGTCCTAACAGCAAAGTCATATCAGTGACGGAATGTGAGAAGGAATTTGAGATAGCTAAGGACAAATGTCAAAAGGTAATGGCTGAAAAATGGTTAAAAGTGACAAAGGCAAGCTTGCCTAAGTCGTTGGGACGAGGAGAATGTAAAGACGAGTACGCAGTGTTAATCACTCTACTCAATAGAATCACTGGAGAAGAAGATGGTCGTCAATTCCAGCCATGGATGTACTATATCATTGCTAAAATCATTGGCAAGAGGGAATATTATGACTAGGCCACTTTGATTAGTGACACACTCCACCGACAAATCACTGGGTATCTGGAAGCTCATAGGTTCCATATGTGCTCTTACCTGGTATACTTGATAGCCTTCCAAGGCGATTTCAGGTTATTGAACAATGTGGGAACCTTAGGTGTGCAGAAGGTTCACGAACATTTCACACGTCTTGAGTTTACTCAAGCGGAAAGACACTTCAAAAAAACAAGTGATCTCTTCTACTGGCGCACACGCTGACGCGAGCTAATCCATGAGATGCACGCATATTTCATGATGTACCAGGAGGCAATGGCGGATTGGCAGATTGGTTCATCCACTTCCTACATTCTGGCTACAATGCCGTATGGTTGACATTGGCCACCCCCACATGCTACCAAGATACCCTTCGATAGGGTAGTCTTCATGGAATTTGAGACAGTTGTCCGAGGTTCATGTCTACTTGCGCTTGAAGAGGAAGACAGCTATTAACTTTCCCATTGGAATGGGACTATATAGATGTGGATTCGCAGCAGATGCTAAGATGATGAGTCAGGAAACGGTGAGGTTTAATCTCAAGTATCTCATTGAGAGAAGATCCTATGATCCCAGAGGACTCTATGCAGCACATCTCGAGCAGCACTCGTCACATAAGTCTTCTATGGAAGATTATTGGGTAAATTGTCAAGACGAATATGAAGTGCGAAGAAGGAACTACAGCAGGTTCAGACTCCCACAAATTGTTGATTTTATGTCAGCAGACATCGAGGGCCTGTCCGATGATGAAGGGGAAGTCATTCTCCCCTCATTCTTCGCAGATTCAGTTGACTCCCAACCGCTCCCGAGAGTGGATTGGTGTGCCAAAGAAAACACGTCTATAGAAGAAAGAACGAGTAGAGTGGTTAGAAATAGCCAACTCTATCTCGACAGCAAGAGATCAAGGAAGGTGATACCTCACAGAACAGAGCCGCCACAGGTTCAGTTTACACCACCTTCCACTTCGAAAAGGAAACCTAGGCAGAAACAATGGTGCAATCCTCCCCAAGGGATGAGGATGTCAAAGCCTACAAAGCCTAGAACACAGAGGACACCTGTGGAGAAAGCTACGCATAGTCCTGAAATAATCACGGGTATTGCTGCCCCAGAACAAAGAGTAGAGACTGCTACCCCTGATTCAGCAGAAACTATCACAGAGGAACCAGCAGCAGTAGTTGCTGAAGAACCAGTGGCAGGGCCAATGGCAGAAGCAACAACAGTAGAAGCAGCAGCAGAAACGGTGCCTGTTATGGAAACAGAGCCACCAATATCACCAGTATCACAGCGGACACAAGTCCTCATTGACTTGGATTCGCCACCGAGAGACATTGCTCCAGCACAGTCTCACACATCTAGCATTCAAGGGCCTCATGTCCCTCCTAGTGAAGTTCGTCGAGATTCTATTTGGCTTGAAGGCTTCCTAGGAAGGAAGAGGGAAAAACCCTCCTATGAACTTGACTTTACCGAATTCGACCACGTCCCACAAGACACGTCGGCGAAAAGGTTGAAAAAGCAAGTTCACATAGAAAGGAATGCAGAGTGTGAGAGATCATCATAGAGACGCCTCCCCAATCTTCGATAGGGCATACACGAGGTCCAAGAGAAGACTACTCTTGTCCCAACTTTAATCCCCGGAAGACTACACTACGTGGGAGGCGCATCTTCTTGGAATAGCTTCGGTGAGCGCACAAGAAAGAATGGCTAAGGATGGTAAAGAAAAGGCAGCCTTAAAGGCTGAAAACCAGAAACTGAGGTCATACATAACTAACTTGATACATGGCACACCAAACGTCTCAGCCCTACCAGCAGGACTACTAGAACTCCCCGCCGAACAAAATCATCGGCAATTGATAACATTCGGCAAACACTTGAGAGATCAAGTGGAAGAGTTTGTTCTCAAGGGTAGATGTATACCGGCAAACCTGTACCAGTTACGGGATAGAGCACATGGACTTCGTGCAGAGATCCAGCAGTTAGAACAAAGGATTGCAGAAAAGAGGCTAGAAGACGAAAGCACAATTGCAGATTTGCAATTGGCATATCAATCAGTATACTCTGAGGAAAACAAGCAACATCTCTTTGCTTGGAAGGAACAATTGGCGTACAAGGTGAAAGCCTATGACGCTCATTCAGTAGAGTTGATTGATTACAGACGGGTGGTTGCCACTATTATCAACTTCGCAAGAATGTTGGTGATATCTTTCCCTTGCATGGAATATTAGCGTGAGGGAGGAGAATACATCGAGATGGTCACTGTACAGAACCAGTTCAGGGATGTCATCCGCAGTACCTTTCTTGATGATCCAGATGGTTGCAAGCTGGCTAAGGTAGCAGCTTTATCAACCAAGTTTGAAGAGGCAGCATCTCAGTGTATTGACTTCAGAAATCAACTCACAACGGGTGAGGTCATGCTACGACGCCACGTCATCATTCTACAGAGCATTAACTCCCCAGAAGCTGATGAAGTCAATCAATGGATAGAGACACTGCTGATTAGTGGCGAGCTATAAATGCACCAAAGAAGGACGCCCTGCACCCTCCAAGTGCCATTTATGAGACTTGAGTTTGACTTGATGCTTCTTTCCAAGTCAACTTCCGAAGATGATATTATTAAATGTAGTTGAGTTAACTCTTGATGCTCTTTCCAAGTTTAACTCCACTTTCCTTTTAAATCATGCATTGTCGATCCCACCGATTATGATGTCTAATTGGCTCCATGATTTGTGGATTCAGATCTCCACTCAAATGTGGATGTCTATTTTGAGGATACTTTCATAAAGTTCTACCTTTAGTTTACTTCTACCAACTCAAGCGGTTTCCAGCTTCGACTTTGAGTTTACTTCTCTCGCTAACCCAAGTAGTTTCCGCTAACTCCGCTTGTTCCTTATGAACAAATCCTACAATTGATCATGCAAGAACTCTAGAATATTAACCTCAAGGAGATTCTTTGGGCCGCCCACCCCTTTGAGTTCCCATAAACAAGAGCCCTTGGGCCTGGCTGTTTGTTTAACTTTACTCTGCTACGCAAAATTGCCGCCCATTGCTGCCAACGCCTCTTGAAAAAAGCCGGATACTCTGTTCACCTGGACGAGAGAGTCTCGCTGGTTCCATCATAATTGGTGCATGATCACAGCCTTTGCTTTCCCAACCTTTGTAATTCGTTGATAAAGCTTTGAAGGAGAATATCAGAAGGCGCTTGCATTTTGGTCAATCTTTTGAGTTGTGTCCATGTCTTGTATCTAATAGCTCGTTGTTTCATTTCCCTCCTCGGATAGGAGTCCCTCCTCCTTGGATATTTGTTATTAACAAGTTATCGTTCGTTGTTGTTTAATGTATTGACTTCCAAGCTACACTTCGGATAGGAGTCCCTCCTCCTTAGCAAGCTCGCTGGCCAAGGCATCGTAAAATTGTTGTTTCTCGTAAACTATTTCCTAGCCCATACCTCGGATAGGAGTCCTCCTCCTCCTGGCGTGTCTCGTGATCTAGCTTACCGTAGAAGAGTGTTTGCTTGTACCAACCTTATCCCTGTATACCCGAGAGTTCAGAGCCTCGGTCATATTCTCAGAGACGGGAATTCAGGTGATCCAACCAACCCATTCCCGCTCCTTTACCCTCATGCTCTATTTACCTTGAAGGTATTGATAGATAAAAGCTAGAATAGTCGTAGATAAGATCTGCCGAAACTGAGAAATAGCTTAGCTACGGCGCATTGTGTTTGTGCACCCTTTGTGTCCCTACTAAGCATAAAAAGATAGGAACTTTAGTTTACATTTCCCTTCCCTACGCATTGCTCCCAGCAGAGAGGGACTTCTCCTCTTTAAATAACGAAGAAGTGTTGCAAAACATTTGAAATAGCTGAACGTTTACAATCAGCACTCCAGAGGTGCTAATTTAAACGCCAACACATTTGATAATGAGGTGATCTTCTCCAGTAAGAATTAAATTATCAACATAGAGAACCAAGATTAATGCTTCGCCATCAATTACCTTGAAGTATAGATTTGAATCAGCATCATTCTTGGAGAAACCCAAGCTCATCAGGTAACGATCAATACTTTCGTACCAAGCACGAGGAGCCTACTTAAGGCCATACAAAGCCTTCTTCAACCTGCAAACATGACTCCTTCCCATGTACCTCAAAGCCATCAAGTTGCTCAATATATACCTCTTCCTCGATTACACCATTCAGAAATGTTGTCTTCACGTCCATCTGGTGAATCTTCCATCCTTTAGATGCTGCAATAGCAATGATGGTCCTAACAAAAGTATAACGAGCAACTGGATCAAAGGTTTCCTCATAGTCTACTCCCTCTTTCTCAGAGAATCCTCTAGCCACAAACCTAGCCTTGTACTTCTCAATGCTCCCATCAACCGCATGCTTGATCTTGAAGAGCCACTTAGAAGAAACAACAAATTTTCCTTCAGGTCTAAGTACGATGTCCCATACATCATTCTTGAGGATGGATTGATACTCTTCAGACATAGCATCTCTCCAAACTTGCTGACTAGTAGCTTCCTCAACACTGGAAGGTTCTAACTCAATGATTTGACTCATCAATGCAACATAGCTGGAAAACTTATGAGGTCTCTTACTTTCTCTGAATGTTCCTCTTGGAGCTGCAAACCTTTCTGCCTCCTGCATTGTTTGCCTGACCCAAAGAGGTCTTTTTCTACCAATCACAATATCTGTAGGCCCATCAGTAGGTTCCAAGGGCTCAACTGGATCATCATCTTCTTTAGGTTCAGGAGCCTCCCTCTGAATCTCAGGAGTATGGTCAACTTCCATATCCTGAGGAGACTCTTGATCTTCATTGTCTATCTCCATGTGAACGCCCTTGGATCTCCTAAATGCAACATCCTCTTCAAATGTAACATCCCTACTGATTTCAATCAACTTCTGACCTGGAATGTAGATTTTGTAGGCTTTTGATGTCTCACTATAGCCTACAAATATTCCCTTCTTGCCAAAAGGTTCCAACTTTGTCCTTTTATCTTTCGGTACATGAACATGCACTGGACAACCAAAGATCCTCAAGTGACTTACTTCCGGCTTCACCCCTATGAATGCTTCTTCAGTAGTCATGTTCTCCAAAATGTGGTGAGGACTTCTATTCTGAACATAAATAGCTATCCTAGATGCTTCAGCCCAAACGAAGATTTGCAAATCTTGGTATAGCTTTGGCTGCTTCTACAATAGATTTGTTCTTCCTTTCAACAACACCATTCTGTTGAGGATTGTAAGGGACACAAAACTCCCTCTTAATCCCTGCTTCAATGCAAAAGTTACAGAAGCTGTTGGAAATGTACTCTCCTCCGTTATCGGATCTCAGAACTTTGATCCTCTTCCCGGACAAGTTCTCTACCTAAGCTTTAAATTCTTTAAACCTCTCTAACACTTCCTCAAATTCTTTAGATTTCAAGAAATAAATCCAAGTCTTTCCAATGTGCAACCTCTGCAAGTTCCTTCATGCTCCTAGTTGAGTTTCGGAAGGCTTGAAACCATCTTCTCCATGGTAGGTAGTGCTCGGAAGTGAAGGTGAGCCAATCTTCTATGCCAAAGTTCACATGAACTTGATGGATCATGCAATAGAGCCTGAAGTGGGCGGGTGCAAAGTCTGTAGAGGCTCTCATGATGAACTCCAATCACCCGAGCAGTCTTGATATTTGAGTTTTTTGTCCATGCAAGAACTTTTCCTTCTAAAAATGCAACTTGATACCCCTTGTCCTCCAAGGCTGAAATAGAGACAAGGTTTTGCTTGATACTCAGAACAAATAGAACATCACTCAACTGCAAGGAAATGTCGGAATCCAAGTGAAGAGAGGAGGTCCCAACTCCTTTCACAGAATAACTAGCATCATCTCCAATAATTACTTGAACACTAGAATCTCTCTCCACCAAATCCATTAGATGCTCTCTAAATCCGGTGATGTGGCGAGAAGCACCACTATCAATCAACCAAGTATTGTTGTCGGTAGGCACATTGCTTGAAAGAGTAGAATAGAATAAGAAACCACTTGAATCCTTTTGCGGAGAGATCTCACCAACATCTGCAATGGAAACCTGTTGCTTAGGCCTGGTTGGACAATCCTTTGCATAGTGACCATACTTGTCACATCTAAAACATTGAACACGAGAGAGATCCTTCTTCTTCTTGAATGCAGGAGCACCATCAGATCCCTTATCTCTATTCCTCTTGAAATATCCTTTCTTTCCTTCTTTCCCTTTCTTCTTCGAGGATTGTGCGGCAAGAACATGAATGTCTTCATTAGTAGAGCTTTGACCAATACCTCTCGCAGCCAACCTAGACTCTTCTTGAATACAATCTGCCCTCAAACGATCAAACTTAGGAAGTTTTGATCTCGCACTTATTCCTTGAATGTATGACTCCCAAGATGAAGGAAGACCATTAAGAGCCAACATGGTCAAATCCTTGTCATCAACAATATGCCCAATAGTAGAGAGTTGATCTCTCAACTCGGTGATCTTCATGAAGTATGAGATGATGGATTCTCCTTTGGCCATCTTGACATGATGAAGTTGTTGCTTTAATGCAAGAGCTCGACTTGTGTTGTTGATCTCATACATCTCCTCCAAAGTCTTGAACATATCTCTTGCAGATTTTAGCTTGGAGATAATTGGCACAATGTGGTCTTTCACGGAATCCACCAACATCTTTTTCGCTTTAGTGCTATTTCTCCTCCATTGTAATTTCTCATTCTCATCGGATGGTTCAAGAACTTCGCCCTCCACAAACGCTGCTAACTCATTTTCCTCCAAGGCGAGCATGACTCTGAATCTCCAAGATGTGAAATTAGATGCTCCCTCAAGTCTGTCTTCGATCTTGAGCCCGTTCACCATCTTGACGATAAGATAGATGCAAATAAGGATGAGAATAAGAATAGAGTATATTGCTGCTTGACTAAATCTGATCACGATCTTTCTTATACCCACTCTGATACCATGTTAGTTTTATGATCAGATTAGATAGACAAAATTTAATTCAAAAATCACACACAATAACACAGCATATACCGTGGGAAAACCCTCCACTTGAGGGAGAAAAACCCAACAACAATATATCACTTATATATTGAATGTCAACACAAATGTCTCCTTTACAAAGAGGCCGATATGAAGGGCAATTAGAAGCACCACAATCTAATGCTAACACAGTAACAAAGTAATGCAATCTGCTGATGATAAACTCAGCCTTCCACAGAATATCGATCTGCACTTGATGTCAAACTCGCACTTATATCGAACTTGAGAACAATGAACTAAATGAATATGCTGATAGAATGAGCAATGATCGACTTGTATATATAAGGGAGAGAGAGAGAAGACACGTCTCTTCAAGTCAAGAAGTCGGCCTCAAGTAGATGAATATGTCTCTTCAAAAGGTGGCGCATCATCAAGTCGGCCTCTAATAAAATATAAATTATTATTTAACAAATGACGTGTCATTTCATAAAATCACCTTCATCAATTAAATAGCCGATAGGCTATAATTTAATTGTCTTCTTCATGCGATCTAGGCTGGAAGATAATCTCGACGCTGCCTTGAACATCAACACAGACATCAAGGAACAGAACCCAGATCTTAGTTTCAGAAACCCTAACAAGGACCCATTCGCCAGTAAAGGCGAATGAGTCCTTTGTGACCTAAAAACAGCCTTCTTGCAGCAAGGTACACACCATTCTAGCCTCTCAAAACTTCCCTCATTGTTGCTATAATAGTTAGGATTGATTTCTGATTATTATTTGCATCATATCATACACATAATTGCATGTTTTATAGGGAGAAGTAGGGGTTCATCATTTTGATGCAAACACCCCTACTACTTTTCTATTAAATAGAGATGTTACACTTCCAAACAAGAACTGTTACTGACTACATCCTTGAATTTAAGGTGTCCAATTTGACACATGGCCTCTTGGATTACTCTCTTAATAATTGCTTTCTTTCTAGCTTGAAAACTAAGATTCAAGTTCAGGTTAAGATGAATACCCCACAATCTACAACAAATGTAATTACCCTAGTTTATCTAGCCAAAAACAAGCTCACAACCCTCAAAAAAACTTTGGGATTATCTTCTCAATCATATAGGAAAAACAAGGATTCCACGAATAGAAGAAATAAACCTACCACTATTCACAAGTTATCCAAAGAGGAGATAATTGAGAGAAAAGACCAAGGCAATTTGTTTCAACTTTGAAAAAAAAAATGGAAGAAAGGCCATAGATGTAGAGAACAACAATTGTATCACTTATTCCTAGGGGTATCAAGTGACACTAAGGAGTCTTCAAAAGAAGACAAGGCAAGTTTACTAGGCAGTGAATCAATAGAGGAATCTCGCATCTCCATTCATGCTCTTGCAAGATTCTCTTCCCCACAAACCCTCAAAGTCATTAACTACATCAAGCGTCAAAGGGTTGTGGTCCTAATTGATGGAGGAAACACTCATAACTTCATTAGTAGGAAAATTTCTGACCAACTCCATTGTTATGTCCATTCCTACAACAATTTCAAAATTATTGTGCCCAATGGGAATATAATATCTTGTGGTGGCAAGTGTCTTAATGTCAAACACTGAGGATAATATCAACATATATGCTCTCTCCTTGGGTGGTGTTGATGTGGCATTGGGAGCACAATGGATACAAACATTAGGGCCTCTCACTTGTGATTATTCCCAACTTTGGATGAAATTTAGTCAAGCAAACAAGGTATGAAATTTGGAGATGTTCACCTAGTCAGTTCTCACCAAATGGTTAAGTTGTTAAAGAAAGGGTGTTTTGACATTATTGCATAATTCCACTCTATTGAAAATTTGAAGCTGAAACTCCCTTATATCCTTCTCTAAATTTGCAGGGGATATTAGATCTGCATGGAAAAAAAATTTAGGAACCTGGGTTGCCTCCATAGCGGTAACATGCTATTCCCTTAATACTCAGTTATCAGCTTCCAAATATTCAGCCCTACTGATATATATCCTTTTGAACAAAAGAATGAAATTGAGAAGATGATTAAGGAGCTAATGCGGGTGGGTGTCATCTAACCCAATACAAGTCCTTATTCATCCCCTATGGGGATGGTTCCTAAGAGAGATAGTGGATGGAAAATGTGCCCCAATTTCTAGGAACTAAATAAGTTGACCATCAAAGACAAGTTCCTTTACTATCACAGATGATTTGTTGGATGAGCTCTTTAGGGCTAAATTTTTTGCCAAGTTGGATCTTTGCTAAAAATATCACCAAATTTGAGTCAAGAAGAGAGACTTTCCCAAACCGATTTTTTGGACACATGAAGATCACGTTAATTCTTGGTGATGCAGTTTGGCTTGATGGTGATGCAGTTTGGCTTGACTAATGCTCCCTTTAGCTTTCCAAGTTTGATGAATAAGGTATCCAAAGGTTGCCTCAACAAAGTCATCTTGGTCTTTTTTATGACATTCTCATTTTCAATCTCAATTGGATTGATCATCTCAAGAGTGTGAAGATCACCTTCAATATTAAAGGATCATTCCCTTTTCACCAAGTGCTCTAAGTGTGCCTTCAAGGTGCAATAGGTGGAGTATCTTAGAATTATTTTGCAAGACAAAGTGAAAAGGATCCAAAAATGATTTTGAGGCAATTCGAGAGTGGCCCAAACCCAAATCCATCAAGAGCCCATGGGGTTTCTCAAACATGACTAGGTAGTATAACAAGTTTGTCTAGAATTATGGTCAAATTGCAAGACCTCTAATACCATTGCTCAAAAATAATTCTTTTGTGTGGAATGTTGAAGTAGAAATGGTTTTCCATTCCCTCAAAGCCACTATGTTTTCCACCCCAATTTTGACAATGTCTGATTTTCACAAACCATTTGTCGTAAAGTGTGATGCCTCAAGGATAGGTATTGTTGTTTTGATGCAAGAGGGCCAGCCACTTGCCTTCACCAACAAGCAACTAATAGAGCAAAATCTCACTGAATCCACCTATGAGAAAGAGATGATAACTATTCTACATGAATCTTAGCAATGGCATCCTTACCTATTGGACTGCAAAATCAAAATCAAAATCAATCATCATAGCCTTAAATATTTCTTGCAGCAAAAAGCTTCCTCCCTTAAACAACAAAAGTGGGTGACTAATATGTTAGGTTATGATTATGAGATTATTAATTAGCAAAGAAAATGTGATGGCTAATGCACTTTCATGTGAGTATGAAGAGGAAGGTTCAATATTTTCTTTCAATGTTCTAATACCCATTTGGATGGAAGTGCTTCATCTAGAATGGGAAGCTAATACGAAAACTCAACATATTATTCAACAGCTGGAACAAGATACTTAGTCAATGTCAAGATTTACATGGTTAGAACATGTGCTGAAATATCATGACTACATTTATTTATGTGACAACTCCTAGCTCAAGCCTCACTTACTCGTGGAACTTCATACATCCCCCATAGCAAGTTACAATGGTTTCTTTAAGATGTACGACCATGACATGCAAAAAAAATTTTAGGATGGACTTAAGCCAGATGTTAGAACTTTTGTCATTGTTATGCATATCAACACAACAAAGTGGAGACAATTCAATTGCCAAGATCTTCACACCCCTTTCCTATTCTATACATGGCTTGGGAAAAAATTTCTACGGATTTCATTGTAAAGCTTCTTAAATCCGGTGGTAAACATTATGTTCATTTTGATTGTCTAACCAAGTATGCTCATTTGTGTGCCCTTACATAGTAGTGGGCGTGGAACAACGCTTTTTGGACAATCTTCAAGCTTCGTGGTATGCCCTACTCCATTGTTAGTGACTATGATCTAGCCTTCATGAACAACTTCTAGCAGGAATTATTTAATACAATCTATCATCCTTAGACTAATGGCCAAACAAAGGGTGTAAATAAAGAGTACTCTGATTGTCACAATGAATTGGCAAGGTTGTCAATGAAGACAAAAACATAGTTCATACCACTATGATTTTATTGGTTGTGAACCCAAGTCACAATGCACCAACTCAAGTTTCTTTGATGCTCTCTATGCGGTGCTCTTATCAAAGGGTTCTCTGTGATGCTTCCCATACACACCCTTCACAAACACTTTGGGATGCAATGACAAATGAAACACCACGCGCCATATTATGCCTCTTCAAGAAAACAATACTTTGATAGTTAAGGTGTCGCAACCTCTCATGCCATAGTTGTAAAAATCATAGTTGTAAAACTCAAACTCAAAAATTACTAGGCGGACCCAAAAAGTTTAAAAACTCGAGACTCAACAAATTTATCAAACACTTGAAAATACATAAAGTTTTAAAAATATTCTTAAAAAACAAAGATATTACTGAATTTGTAGAACATATTATTGATTTCCATCATATATAAATAAAAATTAGAGTTTACAACATATCATAAACCAAAAAAAGAGTTCAACCTCTGATACATATAAACTTCAAGTTTTAGTATTGATGAAAACTATAAATCATAAATTTTGTCTATGACTAAAGCTCAAAAAAGTTTGTTGCCATTGTGTGAGTGTTGCTAAAGTGGATGGTATAGCTACAATATCCTAAATAGGAGCCTCAACAGGTGCCTCATCCATAGTGATAGGATCAAGTTGTGTATGTGAGGAACCCACCTCTAATGGCTCACCAACCTTGCCACATTTGCTTCCCATTCAACTACCTCCCTCTCCAAATTAGCTAACTCATTATCAATTAACAATGAATCCACATCAACATCATCAAGTCAACAACCCAATCTAAATATGAATCAATGTCATCAAGGTCAAGTGCTTCATGTGTACCCTGCCCTTGTAGCTTCTTTCCATACAACAAAAAGTTGTACCAAACATAAACAAGGTCATTCAACTGCTTTTGAGTCAACCAATTGCACTTCTTTGTGTGGATGGCCTCAAAAACACTCCAGTCATGGTCACAACTAGAAGCACTACAAGGCTAGGAGAAAATGGGGATGACAAGTTTTTAAAGATTAGGCATTATGGAACCATATTATTCCCACCACAAATCTGCAAGGATAACAATTGTCATTTATAACTTAGAAAGGATTATAGTAAACTTAGTAAGGATTTTAGTAATCTTAAAAAAAAAAAAAAAAAAGTAAATTAAAATTAACACAATTTCTTTTATTTGGCTGCAAAGTGGCTCTCCTACAAATGCAAAAATTTGAAGAAAATAATGCCCCCTTGGCCTTAATATAACTCTTTATCTCATCAAGTATGATGTCTCGAAGGTTATCATCATCAACCAATCTCTCAATACATGTGTTGAAGCCAAGAATAACTTTTGCATTTGCTTTGAAAAAAGGGGTGAAAAAAAACTTGGGGTTCAAATAATAGGCAGCAACATGAATATGTTGGTGGAGTAGTCAGTTTCACCTCCAATCAATTATGCACCATATGTGTTCATATTTGGTCTTGTTTGACCCATACAAATGTTAAATCGCCTTTTTGGCCTTCACGGCCTTGTATAGATACCCAATTGGATTTTGATCCCATCCACTATCGTAGAACCCTAATCAACATTCTAACACCTAAATATCAAACTTTATCAAAATAAACAAATTGTAACATTAGAAAATAAAAAAATAAATAGAAATTAAGTTTGAAAATTGGCAAATCTATCATAAAAAAATGGTCTTCACAACCCACTTTGCTTCAGCTTTCCTACAATAAGAACTCTAACCACCTTTCACTCACAAACATGCACTTAAGGCTGGGCATTGTAACTTATATATGTTGCAAGGTGAGGAAATTAGTGGCAAAGCGTGTGATTCTAATTGCAAAAGATCCTTGCCATTAGTGTGCTCTCTCATAAGATTTAGGACCTGTTGATGTGTTTTTCGTGACCGCACCAACGCAGAATAAAGTTGCCAACGGCTTCCCTATCCTCTCTTGATCAAAGTATTCCGCATGCTAAGATTGCAAGAAAGTTCATGCGTTCAACTCCAAGGTTCTTTCAGTGCGAATAGGCTCAGTTTGGCTCGATGTGATTTGCTGGTATTTCAAGGGGACTTACGGAATTGTTCAGCAGCGGAGAAAGGAATTCAAATGCTCGAAAGATTTGTCTATGAAGTGCGGGTTCCCTATTCTTATCAGAAAGTACTGAATTGAAATGGGTTGCGGGGTTTAGAGATTCTAAATCTATTCTAAGGTGTGGGACATGGCGATCAATCTTAACAAGCTTCAAACCGGACTTCGCTTTGCCTCGAATCGGACAGCTTCCACGGAGTCGGTGCAATCTTCGAGGGAGATGACTAAAGATGTTCAAACCACCACTTGACATAAAGATACCATCACAACGACGCATACCGTTATTCAAATCGTGATCGAAGTTAAGTACATGATATTCCAGTTGACCACACAAGGCGCATTCACCATCAGCAAATACACTAGTGGTATGGATAGACGAAGTTTGTTCAAATTGAAGACCACATTCCACAATTACTATCCACTTGCATGGAATGAAAATTATACTACTTTAAACTATTATTTGAATCCGAAGGACGAAGAAACCTTGCTAGCTATTCATGACAAGACGAATTCCATCATCAATGAAAAGATCTATTATCATGAAGAGTGTTACACAACAATTTCTTACAAAGTTTTCAAAGGGAAAACCTTCCCTCTTCTTCAAACTACACTATCAACCTATACTAAGTTACTCCTAAGCTATCACCTAGTTGTCTCTCTACTCCGACTTCTACTCTAATCTAATGTCTACTGTCTCATGTCTAATGTATTACAAATGAGGGGGACTCCCCCTTTATATAGCTAGCCAAGTCCCAAAAGACGGCTAGGGTTACAATCAATAGAGTGGCCAGAATCGTGCCACCTCAGCCCTAAACTAGATTTGCCCTAAAAACCGCCACAAAGGAGAGTGGGGTAATAAATGCGCCATAATGTCCACCATCATCCTTCTAGAAGATTCCGTTTGTAGACACGTTCACACTGTTCTTGATCTTCTTCCTGACTTTATTCTTCGACTTCGCTCGAGCTTCCATCCTTTCTTCATCTTGAGTTTTGAAAACATTTCATCTTTGTCACTTGAGCTAACACTTAGCCAATTTCTTGTAACCTTTTCTTCCTTCGAGATTGAAACTTGTAACTTTATCTTCCTTCGAAGGTTGTGATATCATCGTGCTTCATCACTTCAAGTCATCACGCTTGATCTCGACGTCCCTCCTGCAAAACAAGCAAGGAGAAGGGTATTAGAACACTTCATAATCTAAGCTCAACTTACTTACCTGATTTTCATGTTCTGATCTTCAAGGGCCCATCGTTTGTCCTTAGCCAACTTCGTGTTCAAATTCTTCATGCCTTAGCCAATTTTTCAATCCATCCTCTTCAAGGGCGTATCATCTTTGAGAAACTCATTTCACCTGCTGGAGTTCTGACAACCTTGATTTTATTCATTTCTGGCTCAAGAAAACTATCCTCACGAAGAGCCTGGGCAAATCCACCTAGGCAACTCCTTTCAAATCCATCGTCTGGAGAATTTCACCTTGAAAACACATTTTCTTCATTTTGCCTTAGAAAATTTTCAAGTTTCCCTCTTAGGAAATTCGTCAACCTGGTGCCCACTTGAAATCCTCATCCGGAAGGCCGCAGCGAAGCATGGAAGACTTTAAAATCAACTCCTCATCGATAATCTTTAATACCCAGAAGAAAATTTTCTTCAGAACGCGATGAACTCATGGGTACCCAACGAACGGGTTCATTTAATTTTCTTGGATTTTGAACCTTAGAAAATTATTTCCCTGTGAAATTTAAATCCGTTCTTCACATCTGTGAAAATCCTGTTGCTCTGACTTGGAAAATTTTTATCAACCCGTGCAGCTGGCATTCACCGACTTTACCTCTGGCAACTCTGCTCACGCTTCAGGAAAAATTCCACCACCTCCCCAGACTTAAGCATTTTTCTAAGGGAGAAAATACTTGCACCTTAGAAAATTTTTGAATCACTTAGCACTTTGAAAATTTTTCCCTTAGAAAATTTTATTCAACTTTGCTAACTTTGTTCACTTTGCCTGGGAGAAAATTTTATCCAACTTCATCCCTCTCAGAGAATTTTCTTTCAAAACACATCACGTACTTTATTTTATTCATCCCTTTGTATTTTATTCTTCATAAAATATCCAACGCCTTAGCAACCATCATCAATACCCTAGGCGCATTTTATACTTGCAAAAGGATTTCTACTTCCACGCCTTAGCCACTTTACTTCACCACCTTGCAGGTTTAGCATCTTCAATGCCCAAGCAATATTTTATTTTCCATCACCCACCATCTTGGCGTACTTAGCACATTTGGAAAGAATAACTCCAACGCCTTGGTAACTCCTTATTTTCACCACCTTTATTTTCAACGCCTTAACTCTTTTGTTTCACCATTCTCACCTTACATCTTGGCGCATTCAACACTTAGAAGGGGATGGGCGCATTCTAGGCATGTAGGAGGATGAAATTCCTTTGACTCTTTGACTTTCTTGCTAAACATGGGCGCATTTCTTATGTTGAAGAGGATGGGCGCATATTGCATGGGGTGGAGGATGAAAGTTTCTAACGCCTTCCTTTTTGACTTGTTGACTTCAAATGTGGGCGCATTTCAGCATGCATGGAGGATGAAACTCCCAACGTTTTTCTCAAGTGACTCCTCAACTTCCAACTTTTGTCCTCATGTGGCCCCATTTGGGCGCATTTTGCCATGGGGGAAGGATAAACCTTGTTGACTCCTTTGACTTTGCATGGGCGCATTTTGGGGTGAGAGGAGGACGAGTTCTTGCCTTAGAAACTTTTTTCATGCTCTCAACCTCCCTTGGGCGCATTTCACTATGTGTGCAGGATGAAGTCCTTTGACCACTTTGACTCTTGCAATTTGGGCGCATTTTGCCTAGGCAAGTGGATAAGCATTTCACACTTAGAAATTTTTTAACCCTTTCCTCTTCAAGTTGGGCGCATTTTGCCCAGGCAGGAGGATGAGACACCTGAGTCATAAAATTTTGGCATTTGGTGCTTGAGGGCGCATTTTGCCCTGTGTGAAGGATGAACTCACACTTAGAAATTTTTTATGCCTCTTCATCAACTGGGCGCATTTTGCCAGGCCTGCTGGACGAAACTCCAGACTTAGACAAATTTTCATCATCTTCGCCAGCTTACGTGCCCTGCTATTTATAGTAAGTTCTCTGAATTTGCGTTTCTGAAGCTCGGAAGGGCCTGAAATTTCGCACACTGCATCCTCATAACCTTATCAACCTGTCAGCACTGCCTCTTTTAGTCACCCTGCTGTTTTTAGCATGTTTCTGAAGGTGGTTTACTATAAATAGTAACCTCATGTTTCTGATAGCTCCCATGCTCTGATCGAGTTGAAATTTTAATGAGACGCTCCTCACCACGTGACCTTATCCATGCCGCATGCAAGTTTACTTTTTTTACAGCGTTTCCAATTTGACTTTACTATAAATAGTAAAGTGCTACATTTGATGAATTTCAAATGAAAGGGCCCGATTGGTTTACACCTTCAATTTTGATTTTGATGCCTTTTTAGGCTCGAAGCTGGAAACCCTAATTTCTTTTGCATGCGTATCAAATGATCTACCTCGCTTCCTTCGCTTCGGCACCGCTGATCGGATTCCGAACTACTGGGGCCCGGGCACACCGCTAAAAATAGCAAGTTCTTAATGAGTGAGAATCTTGGTTTGCATGTCACACCATCGCGAAGCTCTCGAAAAACCCATCACGAATCACCGACATGCAAAAGAAACCCTGGCACCTCTAAAATAGCTCCTAATTTGAATCCACGAAAGTAGTCGTCGTTTTGCATGTTATACCATCAAGGTCTCGAAAACCGAAGGAATATCCGGACATGCAAAGAAAATCTCGCATGACTGACCTCGAAATTCGTTTGTAAGCATGCTAAAATAGTAAATTCGATGTTTTTGCTCAAATTTGGCATGCAAGCAATCTGATATACTCTGAATGCAGTGTGATGATCGGAATCTCAAAATAGCTGACAAATTGCCCTGAATTTCACACTTACTAAAAATAGTAAGTACCTCAAAATTCGATGAAACTTTGCTGGAAACCTGCTGGAAGCACACTGATAACAATGTTAAGCTCAAATTTCAATTTATTCACTTTATTCGACCCCTGTACTGACCAGGAAGACAAAACCCTAATTTCCAGACTTGGCCATATTTCACTTGTTAGGCTCACAGACGGGCACATCCCGGGAAGATAGACAGAACGAGAGAGAGACAACAACAAAAACAAACCAACACCAAACCAAAAGCAAAACCAAAATTAGGGGGTCCCCATTTGCAATGGGGCGATGTGTGAAAAACGTCACAACAGGACCCATGTATGGTTGTAGCGAAATTGCAAAAGTGTGGAAACTCCAATTTGCAAATTTGAACAAATGAGATGTTTGTAATGCTAAGAAATGCCAAGAACACCAAGTTAAACCAAAATTCATGCCAAATTTGAGAAAAGAAAAGTGCTTTTCTTTTTTTGGGCGATGCAAGATCGCCTATGAACTTGGATGCTTTTGCATCAGACAAGTCGGGTAAGAAGATTTTGTGAGCTTGGGCTCACAAAATGGAGTGAGATGATAGGATTACCATTCCAAGTTGTAAACAACCTGTAGCGAACATCCTGAAACAGATACATCCATGAGCTTCTTCTTTTTCCTCCTCTTCCAACATTTGGTTGGAACAATTGCCCTTCGTCTCCACCAAATTTGCACATCACCTCTCCTTACCTTCGTGTAATTTCTTCCACCGTAAACTGACCTCGTCCTCCTCCAAATACTCTCTCCTCTCCTCCCCTCTTTTGTGGTATCCAACCCACCATTACCCGACCTCCTCCACCAAAATCCCTCTTTCTCATATGTCTCATCTATGTCACCTGTTGTAGCATCTACATATAAATCTAAATGGAAAACATCCATCTGCTTCTCTACATTCACCTCTTCTTTTTCTACACCCTCTTCTACTCTTACTATTGTAAATAAATAAACATCACAAAATGTAAGAAAACTTACTGTTGCAACTTCATTCGCTTTATCATCATCAAGTGAGACTTTTCCTTCTTCACCCTTTGATGCAACAAGAATATTTTCCATCCATTCTTCTTCTATCGCTAACATTTTCAACAACAAATCATCTTCGTCTTTTCTATTTGTTGCAACATTCTCACACTCCATCACTGCAATTTCAATTTCCATAGCTGCATCTTCATTCTTCTCATTTTCGATAACTTTTTTTACATTCTTCTCTTCACTTCTCACATCTTTTACTTCCTCAATCACTACTACACATAACTCTTCATCTTTCTCATCCTTTCTTTTCACGCCTTCCTTATGGCATGCTTTCACTACAAGCTCATCCTTTGCAATCTCTCCATGTTGCATAGCTTTCAACCTGTCCATTCGCATAGTTATATCCACCATAGTTTGAAAACTCGGACTCGGCTCGAACTCGGCAGCCCAAAATTTTGACTTAGACTCGGGACTCGGCATAGACTAGCAAAAAACTCGGCATGGACTCGACAAAAAAAACCTCATAATTACACCAAAAAAAAAGAAATAAATGTATTTAGAGAACATAAAAATCTAATTTGACAATCAATTTGTCATAATTCAAACATTACACATGTCATATGATCCTAAAACTCTCAAAATTTAAAATTTCAGCCACTATGTTTATTATGTTTAGGTGCTTGAAGAGTTTGAGCTCAAGACTCGAGAGTCCGAGCCTAAGACTCGGGAGCCTTGGAGCAGGACTCGGCCGAGTACTCTCCAAGACTTGGCTAGACTTGGCTAGACTTGGCTAGACTCGGCCAATTCAGAGACTTGGGAGTTTGGAGAGTCTTGTAGAAAACTCGGAGAGTCTTCAAACTATGATATCCACTATCATCTTCAAAATTTTCCTCTTTTGATATTGTCCCCAACTCTCCCATATCATAGGCTTCCACACATATATCTTCATCCCATTTGTTATAATATTTCACAACTTGTATCACCTCTTCGCAATCTACAATTTCACTTTTCTTCGCAGCTCTAGCTCTAACTACTCAAGACTTCTCTCACCTGCAGCAGTTCACACAAGCTCTTCACAACCGCACTTCCTCTACCCACAGGTCCTAGCGCATACTCTGCACACTCAAGGTCTTCTAGCTCTGATACCAAATAATGCAGAAGGGATTCCCTAATATCACATCATAAAAATCTGCAACAAACTTGGCCTCTCATGGCCTCTCAAACTCTACAAAAAAACTCCTCTTTCCTCTCACACTCTCACAACTTTCCTTCACAAGCCCCTCTCATGGCCTGAGATCTCTTAATCTCCCTGGGAGAAATCTGCTTCAAATCTGTAGTAATATTTTATTTTTATTCACTTCTCCAATTTGTAGCTTCTTTTCAAATTCCCATATGAGGGGTTGAAGGGTCTTCAAAAACCTTTCATTTCTCTTGCTGTATGTGGCTCTTAGAATGAAAATGTCTCCAACCAAATTGATATGTAAAAATATTAATATTAAAACAATTAAAACCCCTACAATAATACCTTTGAGTTTGCATACATAAATTTAAAAAAAGAAATCTTTATGCAACTGCAGGAAAGTGCACGGAAAGGCTGAAAAATGACTTTTTCCATAACTATTTTCCAAAAGCTTTGTTTTGCATGAAAACTTGCCAAGATGTGTATAATGACCTCCTTAAGCTTCCCCTAAAAGGAATTTGCCCCAGCATTTACAAATCTTGAGAAATTAAAAATGTCGTAAAATCATCAACATAATAATATCTCTCAAACTGTGAGGAATTTTTCCACAAAACCTTCATGAATGTGAGTGAAACACCTTTAACATTATCCCCCTCAAAGGATTTTTCTTCAACCTTCACCAATTTTGAAAAATAATTTTTTTTGTAAAATTTTCTCTAGCAAGCAAAACTGCAGAAGTGTGGAAACTCCAATTTGCAAATTTGAACAAATGAGATGTTTTGTAATGCTAAGTAATGCCAAGAACACCAAGTTAAACCAAAATTCATGTCAAATTTGAGAAAAGAAAATATGTTTTTTTTTGGGCGATGCAGGATTGCCTATGAACTTAGATGCTCCTGCATCATAAATCAATGTAAAATATATAGTTTTGATCATTATGTGAATATTTGCTTCTCATATAAAGTTTTCAGCTAGCATCTATTAAGTGTTTTGGCAAACTACAAAGCTTTGCAACTCATAAATGAGAAGTAAACAAAAAGCTTTGGTGGCTGTCAGCTAGATGGCTTTTTAAAAGCTATATTGTAATGTGTTAGCATGATGATCATTGATAATTTGATAGTAATTGGAAGCATGAGTAATAAAAGATTTTATTTTTGTTTGGCATTCAATCTAATATCTATGATTCCTGTGACACTAATTTCAATCATTTTTTGACTTCCAAAATGGATGTAACTTTAGGTTGATCAAATAAAAGGCAAAGAAAATTTCTGTACTCACATGTCCTAAGTCGCTTTCATTTGTGTGCCTGAAGTCACCACAGTCATCCCCAATTGCGTCCCAAAAATGCTAAAATGATAATAACATTTTAACTTTGGGTGGAAAAAATGATTTTATACCGATTTGACAAGATTATATGAAAATATCATAAAGTTATAATAACCTTTTGATGATTTTTCCGAAAAAATTGCTGCAAGTTTATGAAAAAACCAGCGGCAAGTTACTCACCACCATTTCTAACTCACAAGATTTGCGATTACTCTGTGAGTTTTCCATCTATGCTTTGGATGATCATATCCAACCAAACTGTGTGCACGTGGGTGTAAAGTAGATATGTAGAATAGCAAAGTATGAATGCAATGGCATGATTTGAATTTTGAATTATTTTGGAGGGGAAAAGGGAAAATGCATGTATGGCAAGTATGAAATGAGGTGTGTCAAAAAGGCGTTAAGACTTAACATTTTAAAGCAATAAAAATGTGTCATGAATGCTTCACTTGTTAGTTTTAAGATCAGATTTAACAGAAAGCAGAAAAGTGCAACACATGAACAATAAACACAGTGATTACCCTGGGAAAACCCTCCTACTCGAGGGAGAAAAACCCAGCAAAGAATATTCTCATATATATTTGAATAATAAGTGCAGAAGCAGAACACTGCTTACAAATCAGGCCCTCGAATTTGGCCATGACTTATACAAATTATATATATACTGCTTCCTCTTGAGCAAATGATATTGCTTCTCCAAAGAATCGGATCTGCTGCTAAAGTGGTGAACTGCTGATAAGGATGGTGCTTCTGCTGCTAAAATGTGAATTGAATGAATGGACTTGATGATAGAAATGAGAGGTCTTCACCTCCTTTATATACAAGTATAGGCAACCTCTTCTCTAGGTCGGCCCCCTTAGGAAATAAAATAAAAAAATATAAAATATTATTTGAGTCAAGAAGGCCGACCTGCCTTAGACAAAGATATATTAAGGAGAAAAATATCTCCTGCAGCTACAACACTACAGTTCATGAAAAAACCAGCAGCAAGTTACTCGCCACCATTTCTAACTCACGAGATTTGCGAGTACTCTGTGAGTTTTCCATCTATGCTTTGGATGATCATATCCAACCAAACTGTGTGCACGTGGGTGTAAAGTAGATATGTAGAAGAGCAAAGTATGAATGCAATGGCATGATTTGAATTTTGAATTATTTTGGAGGGGAAAAGGGAAAATGCATGTATGGCAAGTATGAAATGAGGTGTGTCAAAAAGGCGCTAAGACTTAACATTTTAAAGCAATAAAAATGTGTCATGAATGCTTCACTCACATACCACTGTTTTGGGTTTTCATTCAGATTTGACTTCGCACTAACAGAAATTGCACTTGATGTTAAAAAAGTGCCAAAAACTATAACAAACGAACATTGTATTCTTATATGAGAGGTATTTATTAGCTTCACTGTAGAAGCTCACTCATTTCAAGGCCAAGGAAGCTTAAAATATTTGTAATTTGAGTGTTGTCTTATGTTAACCTTCATTTCCAGTGACGTCATATGACTGTCTTGGAGGGTTAGACAAATACATAATTCTTAATCTAATAAGTATATAGGGCTTTTATAAATGTAAGTGCGGGCGAGGGTTATGCTACTTAATACTTGCTTCTACAATAAATAATGTTATAGCGAGAGAAATTGTGAGGCTATAACCCCAAAGTGTTTGCAATTAATTGTTAAAAAGCAGAATGGTTTGAGTTTTCCGTTCAGTAGTTGGAGTCTGGAGATGCATGTCCTGAGTCACAAAGATGGTGGGCAGAATACAATAAAGCAAACTTACAGACAATTGTTTGTTTACAAGTTGCAGTGGGCATAAATGAGAAACAGAAAACGACGATGCAGATAGACTTACCTGGCTCTATGAAAACTGAAAGGCCAAAATCGGTAGCTTTCAGAGGTGCATTCTCATCCTTGTTAAGGAACGAAAAATTTTCAGGCCTAAGATCTCGATGCATAACTCCCATTTTATGACATGTATGCACAACCTGGAGAATAGTCCTAAAAATCGCGGCAGCAGCTCTTTCAGAATAGTGTCCCTTGGCAATTATCCTATCAAAGAGCTCTCCACCAGCACAAAGTTCCATGACTAAATGGATAGCCGCCTTGTCCTCAAAAACTTCCTTCATTTCCACAATATTAAGCTGTCCACTGAGATGGGTCATGATCTGGATCTCTCTTCTCACATCCTCAATATCCTCCTTGTTCACCAGTTTCCTCTTGGCAATGGATTTACAAGCAAAGAGCTCACCGGTGACCTTGTTGGTGCACAAATATTTAACTCCAAACTGCCCCCGTCCCAATTCCCGGCCTATAGTGTAGTTTAGCCTTATATCTTCTAGGGGTCGACCGAGCACGTTCCCCATGCCCTCTGCCTTCACCCCAGCTGGCTTCGGAGCAGCCATGAAACCAGGTGGAGAAGGTTTTACTGCTGCTATCTCAGAAAGAGGAGATGCCTGCCATGGCCTTGGGGGTGATTGTGATTTATGCTCCCAATATTCTGCTGGCTCATTCTCATCGAACTTTTGTTTCTTTTCTAGGCAGTTACCCATTGCTTTTCTTCTTCGACCTAGTTAATACAAATTTCTATACAATTCTGGCATCTGTGTCCTTCATGCCATGCCTGGATCTTATCAATATAACTAACAACTGTTACTTAAATATTTATTTCATTTTTCTGAGAGCTGAAGAATGCAATCTGCCAGAGTTCATTTTTCTCAGACGAGATCAAAACACTTGCTTTTAATGTCGAAGCATAAACTAAAAAGCTTCGATTGTAAAGAAGCATGAAAGGGATGAAGGCGTCACTTGTACTTCACCTATAAGCCATGACTGTCAATGCCATGCTTGGCGCTGTTTTTCAAGAGATGCCATGTACAGTTAATGAGCTTACCGTGTTTTTGCGAACCCAGTTATCCTCGGGTTTCGTTTAAAAGAAGATAATAGAATAGGAAGAGAAAAGAAGAATAACTTTCAATTTTCACAAAGACTAAAATAGTCCATGGATCAGCTAGTCTTGTCATTTTTTACCCTTTTTTAATTGTTTTCTTATTCAATATGATGATGAGTTTCTTCCAGTTTTCTTATTCAATGTGATGATGAGTTTCTTCAACTTTTCAACCGTACTGATTTTCAACAATTCAATTTGATAATGAACTTTCTTATTTTCTTTTTCTACAATTTAATTTCTCAATTTTATCTATATTGAATAAATCATGTAAAGATGTTGTTAAACTATTTGTGTACTTGACCGGAGTAGGCTAGGCAGCATATAAAATAGAATGCCCATCCGATGGAGGGCACTGTCTATCCAGCCCCAAGGATGCATCGGGGCATGGATGCCATGCCATGTCTTCATCCATGCGTGTCGTGCAACAAATATCTAATCAACCGTCGCATGCGAGGCTTTGGAAATTGCATTGTTACTCTTTATCGTACCTTGGCAATAACTGAGTTTATTCACTCTTCCGTCATTTAAAAGGTCTTAAAACCATTTTTTTTAATGCGTTGAAAAGATTGTTTTGATTTTTTAATACGAGTGTAGTTAAATGATTTTTATATTTATTTTTAATTATTTATTTTATTTAATTTTTTAATATAAAATGTTAAATTATTTTTATATTTATTTTAAATTATTTATTATATATATATATATATTTTATTCAAATGTTTAATATAAAATTTAAAAATAAATTTAACATATTTATTTTAAATTAATAAAGTGTAAACTTTGTTTTTTTTGAAAATTTATTAAAATTTGGTGTATTATTTTCAACATCAATTTTATAGTTAAATTTAAATATTCAAATTTAGATTAAAAAATTACTGGATTTTAAATTTTAAATTTAAAAATTTGAAACATTTTTTCCCATTAAAATTATATAGTAAATTAATTAGTTTTTAATAAATTTTATTAAAACTAAATTAAAATTCTTATTTATTCAAGGGGTAAAAAAATTTGAAACATTTTTTCCCATTAAAATTATATAGTAAATTAATTAGTTTTTAATAAATTTTATTAAAACTAAATTAAAAATTCTTATTTATTCAAGGGGTAAACGCTTTTGACCGGAGGTATGAACTGGATACAACCATTCAACAATACCACCCCAATGGGGTTTGAACCTTGGTGGCAAGAATAACAATGCCACCTATAAACCATCACACCATGCCAATACCGGCAAAACTAAATTAAAAATTAAATTTAAGTTAATTTAATGATTAATAAATAAATTTAAATTAACATTTTACTATATAATTAGATTATATATAGTAAAGTGTAATTTTTTGTAAATTCATGAAAATTTAGTTTATTATTTTATCTCACATTATTAGAGTATTATTTCAACAAGAAGTTATTCAATATTAGAGTACTTCAACTAATTCTCACATTATACTGACTAAAATTATTATGTTTAATTTTATAATTTTAGAAATGTATTATGCAATAATTATGAAGTAGAATTATACTAGATTATGGATTTAAATAACTATTTTTATTTATTTAAAAGGTGATATAAGAAAATACTAGAAATGAAAGATATATTTAAGTAGGTATATGCATAATGTTTTAGATTATAAGGATATATGTATAATAGAATAAATGTAGTATCTATGCTTCATGCAAAATAAATATAATAGATATTTAAAATTATGCATATGCCTTTATAACCTATTTCTAGATAAATATGATATCTTAGTTATTTTATTGCATTAGAGTACATAGAAGGTTAGACAATGAAAAATATCAAACCTCTTTTACGTATTTTTTTCTAAAAATAGATATCTTAGTTTTAACATTTACCTAAAAATTAATTAGATACACTTGAACATCCATGCATCATCCATGGATAATACATATAGTAATTATTACCTAACAACTAATTTTAAATAAAATACATAATATATTTTTATATAATACAAAGTAAATTAATATACAAATATAATGCAATATACAATTACCATATATATTATCCATGTATTATATAGTAATTATGTATTGCATTAAATACATAATATTTATATATTAATTTATATTATATTATATAATAATATATATATTAATTATAACAATTTTATATTTGTATCTAATAATTTTTATTGTAAAATATAATAATAACATTTTAAAAATTTAATTTACATTATATAAAATATTAAAAAATAATTTAACATTGAAAAATAAAACATATAATAAAAATTTAAATATTTAAAATTAAATTAAAAAAATATTATATTTAAATTTTTAGTTTTTAAAGTTTGAATTTTTTTTCATTAAGTTAGTAAATTTTTAATAAATTTTATTAAAACTAAATTAAAAATTAAATTTAAGTTAATTTAATGATTAATAAATAAATTCAAATTAACATTTTACTATATAATTAGATTATATATAGTAAACTATTGAAGATTTTAGATTGGCTCTCAGGCAAATTTCAGCGAATCTCCTCGAAATATGGCGAACTATGGTGATAGGCAATTGCCTTCCCCCAGCAGCGGCGAGTTAACAGGTGTGCTCGCTCCTTTTTCGTTCTTTCTTTTAATGCATTTATTATGAATGCATCCTCTCCCTCTTCCCTCTGCTGGTCGGCAAAGGCCGTACCCCCTATTTCCTCTTCAGCTGAGCCAAGGACATCAAAGGCTTCTGACACTCCGAGCATAGTTAATTCCAAAAACAACTCATTGCTTACAAGACCCAAATCATTCTCCGAGGCGGTTGCTAACTTTGGTATTACCATTGACGCGAGTGCAAGGTTTAACTTATCAAATTTTCATGAAGCCTGTGAATCTGGTAAGAACACTGGGGTTGCTCCCTTACCTTTCTCTGTTTCTCCTAATCCATAAATGCTTGTTAAAATTGGTAAGGAAAAAAATAGGCTAAGGAATCTGCTATTTTCTTCTCTGTAGTTGAAGTGGATAAATGTCCTCCTAGGAAATTTTTAGATGATTGGTTCCATAACTATTGGAACCTAAAACTTGGTTTCCATATTTCATTTTGTAGACAAATTCAGAAAGGTCTATTTGTTATTTTCTTTGCTAATCATGAACCCAGGCTGAAATTTTTAAGAAGCAATACTAGACCGTGGGCTCTACCTCTTTTCGTGCCCTGGCTTGGTCTCCTGAGGCCATCCATGAGGAAGTCCTTGCCCTCTCTACCCCTCGATGGATTTTGGTTAAACAGATCCCGCCATTTCTATGGCGTTTCCTCCCTCAATTGCTTGAACCACTTGGTAAAGTCGTCTGAATGGATGACACTGTGAGATTGGTCCCTCATATGGATGCCAAAATACTTATCTCGTTGAATCCAGGTAATGAAATTTTGTCTAAGGTTAACATTAACATCTCTGAAGACAATTTCTCCTGTCCCATTGATATTCTCGGAGGTCTGAACACTTGCTTCTTGTGTAGAAGAGAAGGGCATCTGAAGAAGGACTGCCCCATCCTTAAGAAAAACCATTTCCAACTAAGCCCTCGCCTCTCCAAAAATCCACTAGTACTGCTAACCCTAACTCGGAATCCTCGGTGAACAAAACCCCTCATGTTGTTGAGCCCTCTAATCCCCCCCCGCTTTGGACTCCATCTCCCCGTCCATCCCTGTTGTCCCTTCCCCTGCCTCACTCTCGACTAACTCCTTGTCCCTTGTGAATGTGACTCAAAATGACGGGTTCCAAACCATGGCCAAAACTTCCAACAAGTATAGACGAAGGACCAATAAACAGACTAACACCTCTATTGAGGACTCCCTATCCTTAATTCCTCAACTTACCTCCAACACGAACAACTCCGCCTTGACCGCTTTAAAAGAAACCCAAATCTGCTCCACCCCATCTAGTTTGATTTTTAAGGACCTCTATGACAGTCGCATTGACTCGGCCCCTCCCCAGAACTTCCCTCATAAAATCTTTTGTGAGCTTGGTGACGACTGTTTGCTTGAGGTCATCCCTGCCTGCAATTACTCCTCTATTTCCGTGTTTCTCCCCACAAAGTATACCTTGGATTTGGATATCCTATCCCTTATGGTTTAGATAATGAGGACGAACTCAAAGGAGATCTCCCCACATCTAAATGACGGGGGAGACGGTTGGGATCCAAAAATAAGAAACCCTCCTGTAAGAAGCTAGGGAATATCCCTAATGGTGATTTGGCCCCAATTGTGGGGTCCGCAGATCATTGTTCCCCCCCCACATGTTTCCTCATGAATTGCATCTCTTGGAACATAAGGGGGCTTGAATCCCCAGACAAAAGATTTGTCATTAAGCAGTATTTAGATACCTATAATTCCATGGACTTCTTGATGCTGCAAGAGATTAAAGTTATTGGGTATGTTCTTGATTCCAATATTAACTTCCTTTGGAAAGATGCCATTAAGTTCTATACTAACCACCCTAGGGGCAGGGGCGGGGTTGCGCTGCTAGTTAACACGAGATGGAAGAATTATATCACTGGCAATGGACTCTCCCCATGTAACAAAGCGGTGTGGGTTACTATTAATTTCAATAACAATGTCTTTGGCATATGCTCCATTTATGCCTTGAATGATTTCAAGGAGAGAGTGAACCTTTGGGACTGGCTGGCTACTCTCCCTAATATCCCATGGCTTGTGGGAGGGGATTTCAACATGGTTGAATCCCACGAGGAAAAAATTGGTGGCCTTCTGTTTGCTTGGAAAGACCTGGAAAAAGTACATTCGAATAGAATGAAAAATGCTAAACACTAATTTGACCCCTTGGCTAGAACTAAGGACACGAACCCTGGCATATGGCATACTTGGTGCAATTTCCAACATGGTCCTTTTAGAATATACTCTAGACTTGACCGATTCTATGCTAATAAAAATTTCTTCTCTGTTTTTCCTGATAACTTGGGCAACTCTATCCTCGTTACCTCCACTTCCCTCTCCGATCACCACCCTATCTCCACCTATTTTACAATTAACAATTCCCCTGTGCGCAGCAAAAGCTCCAATCCCAAGTTTTTCCTTAACACTAGTCTTCTTAAAGATGAGGATACTCTTGTTGCCATTCATATCATTAGACTCATTAACAGGAATAACTTTCCCACCATCTCTCACACGGATAGATGGAACATGAACATTCTCGCCTGGCAGAATCTGTTAAAAACCATCGGCCAAAAAAGGGCCAAAGATTATAAGTTCACTGAAAAAAATCTTTCCTCTGACCTTTAGAAAGCTAAAACTAACATCCAAGCCAATCCCTCGGACTATGATCTCATCTCTCGTGTTTTCAATGCTAAGGAAGCCCTTAGACAACACCAGCAGGTTAAAACTAGAGGCACTAAGATTAGATCCCGTGCCCACTGGCTACAGTTTGGTGATCGGGGATCTAAATTCTTCTTTAACCTCATCAAGCAAAAACAGTCTAATGAAACTATAGAGAGAATTATAGTTGATAATCATGAAATAACTAACCTTGACAACATCAAAGAGGCCTTTGCTAAATTTTACCAAAATCTTTTTGCTTTTGAGGATTCAGAGGAGGCTTCCTCCCTTAGAAATCAATGTCGTTCTCTTATCCCTAACAGGATATCCACTGTAGATGCTAACCTGCTGTCCAAAGATATCTCCTTGGAGGAAATTGAAAAAGCCATTAACTCCCTTAATAATGACAAGGCCCCTAGGCCTGATGGCCTCCCGGTGGAGTTTTACAAGGCTAATATTAGTTGGATCTGCAAAGATCTTCAAGATATTTACTCAAAAGCCCTAGCTAGGGGTTCCCTGGGTAGCTCCATCAATAGGGGTATTATTAAGTTGATACCCAAGGATGGGGAAAAAGCTCTCATCAAGAATTGGAGACCTATCACTCTCCTCAATGTTTCTTATAAATTTTTTGCCAAGATCCTGGCTCTGAGACTTGAGAATATCCTGCCCAAATTTGTTTGTTCTACCCAAATTGGCTTCATTAAAGGAAGATATATTCTTGAGAATCTGATTACCAATTGGGAAGCCATGAATTGGGCCAACTACTCTCAACAAAATTTTGCTATGTTTCTTCTAGATTTCAAAAAAGCCTATGACAGGGTGGAATGGAGCTTTATCTCCATGATGCTTGAGGCTTTTGGATTTCCTAATGTTTTCTACAACTCTGTTAATATGTTGCTCAATGATGCCTTTTCCTAGGTTGATGTTAATGGATCCCTTTCAGATTATTTCCCCCTGGGTAGATCCATCAGACAAGGTTGCCCCTTGGCCCCTGCCCTCTTTGTTATTGCCTCTGATGCCCTGTATTACATTCTTAGAGATAACTCAATCTCCCCTGCTGTCAAGGGCATATATCTCCCTAATAATGAAGAGCTTATAAACTACCAATTTGCTAATGACACTACTATTTTCTTTGAAGCTGTTGCTGACAACTTTGAGGCTCTGAAGAACAAACTCAATTTATTTTGCACTATTTCTGGCGCTCATTTATCTCACCATAATCAATTTGTCTTGGTTGGGAGGAGCAGCCCCCTGATTGGTTTAAAAACTATGATTTTCAGTGGGGAGGTCCGCACAAAATTGTGAGATACCTGGGCATACCTTTCTCTATTGATCCCTCCCTTAAGGATATGTGGTCTTGGGTTGATGAAAAAATACTAAGAAGTTGGATAAGTGGCACAACAGAGCTTTGTCCTTGGCTGGCAGAGTTCAAGTCTACCAAAAAATTCTTTCTTCCTATAATATATATTATTCCTCAACTTGGATGTTCAACAATTACCAAATATTGGAAATTCAAAAGGCTGTCAGGAAGTTTCTCTGGTCTGATGGTAAAGGTAATAAAAAAATGCACGCTGTTAAGTAGGACTGGTGCCATGCTAATAAGCTCCTTGGGGGTCTTGGCTTGAAGGATCTTAAACTCCAAGGGATTGCCCTTGCCACCAAGTGGATCTTTCACTCTTTAGATGGTAATGATCCTTGGAAGATCCTTGTTAGGAACAATATAGAAAGGGGATTCCCCAAAAATGCAAAATCTTGGAAGAATATGCCTTTTTATGATCTTATTATTAGTAACTTTCCTATTGTTGTTCAAGGATCTACTGTCTTTAGATCCATTTGGAAAGCTTGGGATCATGTCAGAAAGTATATTACTAACACGGCCTTCCATGATGATAATCAGCTATATGGTGAAAGGTCCATTTGGTGGAACTTATGCTCATCTGGGAAACCTCTCGCCCTCTCCCAAGGCTGCTCTGCTAGACACTAGTCTAGTAAGGGCATCTCTCAATTGGCTGACCTCTTTGAGCAAGACAGATTAATCAGTTGGGATGATCTTAGAAGCAATTTTGATATCCCCGCCTCCCAGAAGAAAACCTATAATATGATTCTCAAGGCCTCCAAGGACCTTCCTACTACTTGTCATATGGACTCTCATAGATTTATAAGCTATAAATGGCCGAATGGGACCATTTTATCCAAAATCAAAGCTAAAAACATTTACAATGTGATTGGGCATACTGATGCCATCATTGATCATGTCAATTATGTTTGGTATTCCACCCTCGACGTCTGCTCTTGGAAGAAATACTTTGATATATTGTGGAAGGGCCCTACCGAGCCTAAGTTGAAATGCTTCAATTGGCTTTTGATTCTTGATAGGCTCCCTATTAGAAAAGATATTTATGCGGCTGATTACTATAAACTGTGTAGGTTACCCGAGACTGGTAGACATATTCTTCTTGACTGCATCTTTGCTAAGGAAATTTGGCATATGTTTGGTATCACTTATCCTATGAATTTTAGTATTCTTGAAATTGTTATTGGGCATATTGATGGGCTTAAGAAATATACTAATTTGTTCTGGAAAATACTCTCCTCTAATTTATTTTATGGCAGATTTGGAAATGTAGAAACGAAGAAAGGTATCAAAACAACCCCAGAGTTCTTATTGAGTCTTTTCAAAAACCCACATACTTTAAAATCTTCTTGCAGGTTCGCACTACCATGATGATTGAAAAAGAAAAGCTCAAAAGGTTCCTGAAGACGGGTTATGCCACTTTCTTCATCTATGAGATGAAGGATGGATATGTTTGGAGGGAGCATATGGATAACTTGCAGATGTTCGAGAAGACTTGCAAAATGCTGAACCAAGAGGTTAAGGAAAACAACAACTCCAATACGGACCAAATCCTTATGCTTGCACAAATCCAGGAGAAGAAAAACATTGTTTGGATGGAGGGATCTAAGGGGTGGATTGCCTGGGTAGACACCCTTGATGATATCTTACACTAGTCTCTTGGTCTCTCTCTTTTATCTTTGTATAGGTCTTTCTGATATGTAATTTCATGATGCTCCTGATGTGAGGCTTGGCCTCTCTTGAGCTGTACATTTCGATGTAACGTTTTTTCTTGTTCTTTTTGTGACCCCCCTATATATAATATTAAAAAAGAAGAAGTGTAAACTATTTTTTTTGAAAATTCGTTAAAATTTAGTTTATTATTTTCAACATCAACTTTATAGTTAACTTTAAATATTTAAAATTAAATTGAAAAAATATTAGATTTTAAATTTTTAGTTTTAAAATTTGATAACATTTTTTCCATTAAAATCCTATATGTATTTATTATATATTATAATTTTTTTAATATTTAATATAATGTAAATTTAATTTCTAAATTATTATTATTATTATTAGAAATTATCAAATAAAAATATAATGTAACATATAATTTTTTACCTATCAAAAAATCAAAAACAATTTAAATTGAAAAAATATTAGATTTTAAATTTTTAGTTTTTAAAGTTTGAAACATTTTTTTCAATAAGTTAGTAAATTTTTAATAAATTTTATTAAAACTAAATTAAAAATTAAATTTAAGTTAATTTAATGATTAATAAATAAATTCAAATTAACATTTTACTATATAATTAGATATATATAGTAAAGTGTAAACTATTTAAAAAAAAAAATCATTAAAATTTAGTTTATTATTTTCAAGTTAAATTTAAATATTTAAAATTAAATTGAAAAAATATTAGATTTTAAATTTTTAGTTTTAAAATTTGATAACATTTTTTCCATTAAAATTCTATATGTATTTATTATATATTATATATTTTTTAATATTTTATATAATGTAAATTTAATTTCTAATAATAATATATTATTATTATTTTATATTAGAAATTAGCAAATAAAAATATAATGTAACATATAATTTTATACCTATCAAAAAATCAAAACAATCTTTAATGAATTTAAAAAAAAAACACTTTACTATATATAATCTAATTATATAGTAAAATGTTAATTTACATTTATTTATTAATCATTAGATTAACTTGAATTTAATTTTTAATTTAGTTTTAATAAAATTTATTAAAAACTAACTAATTTACTATATAATTTTAATGGAAAAAAATGTTTCAAATTTTTAAAATTTAAAATTTCAAATTTTTAAAATTTAAAATTCAAAATCTAATTTTTAATTTAAATTTAATTATAAAATTGATGTTGAAAATAATAAACCAAATTTTAAAAAGAAATTAAAAAAACAAAGTTTACACTTTATTAATTTAAAATAAGTATGTTAAATTTATTTTAAAATTTTACTTTTAAAATTTTATATTAAAAAATTGAATTAAAAAAAATATATAAAATAAATATAGAAATCATTTAACATTTTATATTAAAAAATAAAATAAAATAAATACATAAAATAAATATAAAAATCATTTGACTACACTCATGCTAGGGTTGATTTGATATTTGTTGCACCGCACGCATGGATGAAGACATGGCATGGCATCCATGCCCCAGTGCATTCCTGGGGCTGGATAGACAGTGCCTCTGATGGGGTGCCATGCCATGACCTGCTCTAACGGTCTTGTCAACATCCTGCAGCAGCGTGCCGTCCGTAGCATGCTCCCCCGACCGTCAAGCCTGGCACTGGGTATGCAGGTGACAATTTGCACCCAGCATGGATGTATGGGTATGGATGTTGCGTTCTTATTCATGTACAATTTCTGCCTTCCGTATTCTTCATGTACATTTAGTGGCGACTGCACAGTAAGTACGCCCATTTTATTTATGGCAATTCACGCCATACTTTCCCCTGCCTTATGTTTTTTTTTTTATCTTTTTTAAATTTCATTTTTAATAACATGTAATGTTTTTATAAAAAAAATTTAACATATATTTTTTTTATATTTAATTTGATTGATTAATAATTGAAGTTTTAGTTAATGTTATTTTTTTTATAATAGATTTTTTTATAAATAATTGTTTTTTTTTAATAATATTTTAGATTTTATTTTGTATATAAAAAATAAGAAAAATTAATATAGATTGTATATAATAATTTAACTATAAAAGAATGAATTAAAATAGTTAAATTATTATTTTAGGAGTTTAAAAAATTAAATGTAAAATAGTAAGAGTGTTTAGTTTTTAAGGATTAATGTTGAAGAATAAGTTTAATTAAGGTTATGGTTGGAGTTTAATTAAGGTTAAACTATTCACTTAGGGTTAGGGTTCAATTAGTATTCAATTTGGGTTAGGGGTCAATTAGGGTTACAATTCAATAAGGGTTTAATTAAGGTCTGGATTAAGGTTAGTCTTAATTTAGGGCTAGGATTGGAATTAGGGTTCAATTAAGATAAGGGTTATTGTTTATTTTAGGGGTAGGGTTCAATTAGAGTTCTCTAGGGTTTTGATACAATTAGGGTTAGGTTTCAATAATACCTAGGGTTACAATTACAGTTCAATTAGTGTTAGAGTTAGGGTTATAATACGATTTCAATCTGGGTCACAGTTTAACTAGTGTTAGAGTTAGGGTTGCAATGGCGCCTTGAGAAGGATATCTCTCGACGTACTTTACATATTTTTTTTTTGAATTAAATATAGAGTAATCATTTACAACTGCTGTAGGCGCAGCATTTCACATAACAGACCCAGGGACCGAAGCAAACAGTCCACTGGAGAAATCAATAAATCACCGACTACATTCCGCTGAAGAATGCTCAGGGAAAGAAAGAGCATAAAGACTACATCACATGCTTAACGAAGATTGGAACAGAATTTAGAATCAGCATCTTGACACCTCAGCAAGAACTATGAATCTTCCCTTATGATACATCCATATTTTGAGCAAGCACCAAGGAGAGAAAAGGTCATCTGCACTCGGGAATCTGAACATCCTTCATATTCTGGGCAGGCATCCAGGAGGAACTATACTCAGCAAAAAGTTTGGCTTGGGAATCATTTTAAGGGACATCACCATCAGCGATATTCAGATTGGGATCAGCAGTGGGATCACCATCAAGCTGCATCATATCTGCATCTCTACTGTTGACCTCCTTTTCGAGAACTTCCAGCACCCTGCACAGCCAGTCAGAATCGTCTTCTTTAATGTGGAGCGGCTGCCTACACGACCAAGGATCTCTGTTAATGGCCTTTTTTTCATCCCTTAAGTGGCGCAGCAAATTATTTGGACAGATCTCCCTTTGAGCCGAAATCTGCATAGCAACATTGAGGAACGTGAGTTTCTTATGAAACTCAGTAAGTTACCTCTTCATACCCATGAACTTACTATCATTTCTCACTTTCCAAATGTGCCACAATATTTCATTTGTTATCCAAATCCAAACAAGTTTACCATCTTTACTGGTCTTAAAAGTAGGAAACATAATTTCCTTCCAAAGAATTTTACCATCATTATTCCAAACATTGATATTGTGAAAAAACAACCTCCAGATTTCCTGAGCGTAAAAACATTCGAAAAGGATATGCTTACAAGATTCTGGAACCCTGCATATGCTGCAAACTTCAATTTCACCAGAGTTAGCTTTAAAAGGAATTCTTTGCAAATAAACAAGCCACCTGAAGCAAGCCTTTTTAGGCTCTATGGATTTATGCCAAATCAGACTTAAATGTTTTTGCCAATCATCAGTTCCCAGGGTTAAATCCCAACAAGAATTTACATGATTAATAACAGAGCTGCAATCAAGAAGTTCATTATAAATTGTCTTAGCTTTCACATTTCCAATCGTGGAGCCATCACACCAAACAATGTCAGTATCAAGATCAAGAATTTTATTACCATCAATTGGGAAGGTTGCATTACTACAAGCCTCCTGAATCACAGAATAAGTCCTACTAGTGGAAGCAGGGAGGTCAAAATCAACTCTTAAGGCATTCCAGTTTTTCAAGCAACCATTGGTAAGAATATGCTCAAACGTCTTGATACCTTTGTTATTCCAACTTTTCGCTGAGCACCCTTGAAGTAGGGCGAGGGGTTTGCTGCAATGCTCCAGATTCCACCATAAGGAGCTGAAGGGCTGACAAGAATTATTACTTTTAAGCTTTATAATACAAGTTTTAAGCTGGGCTTTGTGTTTTATTAACTCCCAAGCCTTCCAGATACTCCTAAAAACAGAAGACCCAGCCGGAACCATAGAGTGATTAATAAGAAGGATATCACTTAGGGGCAGCCCCTTCCACGCTTTGGCCTGTTTGGGAACCGCCATCTGAATATTGCTTCTGGCGAGGACTTTCCACGGTTCTTGGCCACTCAGGGATTTAAGTATCCATTTGGCAGCCAAGGCAATTCCTTGAATTTTTAGATCTTTCAGACCAATGCCCCCTTGGAGCTTCCCAAGGCAGCACCACTCCCACTTCACCGCGTGCCTCTTCCTCTTGCCTTTCCCATCAGACCAGAGAAAATCTCTAATTCTTTTTTGAATTTCATTAATTTGGTAACTGCAAAAAAACCAAACCGAGGCAAAGTAAACACTGTAAGAGGAGAGAATTTTTTGGCACACTTGAATTCTGCCAGCAAGCGAAAGATATTGCCTGTTCCAACTCCCTAATTTTTTTTCAATTTTGTCTCTGACCCAATTCCACATTTCTTTGAGGTTGGGGTTGACCGCAAAAGGAATTCCCAAATATCTGACCAATTTGTTAGGGCCACCCCATTGGAGGCCATATCTGGGCAACCAGTCGGGGGGAATCTCCTTCCAACCAAGAAAAGTAGATTTTGCTTTAGAGATTTTGGCACCAGAAGCACTACAATAGAGGTCTAATTTTTTCATTAGAGAATCCAGATTGGAGTGCTCCATCTCCACAAAAATGGAGGTGTCATCAACAAATTGCACGTTAGTAAGGTCACTGTGGTCAGGGAGTCTGATTCCCCTAATTTTGGGGGAGAAAGAGTCGTCTTTTAAAAGGTAGAAAAGAGCATCAGAAGCAATAACAAAAAGAGCTGGGGCAAGAGGACATCCCTGCCTAATTGATCTCTCTAGGGTAATCTCATTTGAGAGCTTACCATTGATGTCAATTTGAGCAGAGGCATCACTTAGAAGGGTGTTCGCCATATTACAGAAATTATCGGGGAAGCCAAAAGCTTGAAGGACAGTCCTTAGGAAGGACCACTCCACCCGATCATACGCTTTTTCAAAATCTAGAAGCAGCATAGCCGCTTGTTGACCAGAATGTTTAGCCCACTCAAGAGCTTCCCAGCTCGTGATCAAATTTTCCAGAATATACCGACCTTTAATAAAACCAGTTTGAGTGTTAGTAATGAACTTTGGCAGGATCTTGACCAGTCTTGAAGCAATAACTTTGGCCAGGATCTTATAAGAGACATTAAGTAAGGTGATAGGTCTCCAATTCTTGACCAGAGACTTGTCACCTCCTTTTGGGATTAGCTTGATAATCCCTCTGTTTATCTCCTTACCAAGAGATCCCTTCCTTAGGGCCTCTTTATACACTTGAAGCAAGTCATCACAGATCCAATCTTTAAAGGTTTTATAGAATTCCACAGGTAAACCATCGCTGCCTGGCGACTTATCATTGCTCATGGAGAGCAATGCATTTTTTATCTCATCTTTTGAAATATCAGAATCAAGTCTGGCAAGGTCATCATCAGCAATCTTTTTTGGAATGAGATTCTTGATGAAAGACCTTGCCTCTGCGCTATTCTGACTCCCATCTTCAGAGGTGAAGAGATCTTGGAAAAAAGTTCAGAATTGTTCCATAATCCCATCCTGCGAGGAGACCATTTGGGAGCCATCCCAGATCTGCGCAATCTGCTCTTTTAAATTTTTGTCCCTTAAATAGTTAAAGAAGAATTTGGATCCTTTGTCTCCGCAATTGAGGCAGTTCAGCTTGGCTCTGACTTTCTGACCTTGAATTTTCTGAGATTGAAGATACCTAAGATCATTTTTGGCCAGAATCAACTCATCACAAAGGGTCAAGCTCTGCGGATCCTTTTGGAGGTTGGATTTCGCCTCAAAGACCCTTTCTTGGAGGGAGCTTTCCTCTTTCCTTCTGTCTAGGGCCTTTTTCTTACCAATGGTTTGGAAGAGTTTCCTCCACCCTTGCACATTCTTATTCCATCTCTCGAGGTAAGAGCAGTCTTTTAACATCCATTTATTTATCTCTCTGAGAGATAAAATGGCATCAAGGCAATCAGGGTCTTTTAAAAGAGAAGTGTTGAGAATAAAAGAGTCTTTCCTCTCCGATCTAATTGGACCACCATCGGACGAAGATAAGTTAGCTTTAATTGGATGGTGATCAGACAGAGTGTAAGGACAGACTTGCACCAAGACACCGTTGCTGCTTGGTTTGAAAGAGAAGAAGTCTTTATTGGCATAGATCCTATCTAGCCTGCAATAAATCATGTTTCTTCCTTTTTTCGCATTACACCACGTAAACCATATCTCTCTTGACTCTTTTTTATTCCCTTCCAAAGGGTCAATCAGCCTAAGCTTATGTTTAGCCCTTAGCCAGAAATGCTTCTCATTTCCTTTCCAGGTCATGTCAACACCTCCCCATTTATCCTCCAACTGCTCTATCATGTTGAAATCTCCCCCCATAATCCAAGGGATCTCTTGCAGACTGGTCACCCACATCCACAACTTGATCCTATCTCTATAGTCGTTCGGAGCATAGATTGAGCACACCCCAAAGATATCACCATCTTTCTCAAAGGTGACCCAAACTAATCTATTACAGGGGGAGGAGCCATGACCAGAAACCCATTGAGCCCAATACTTGGAGACCAGAATGGCAGCCCCCCCTCTCCCTTTCTCATGGGCAGTGGAGAAGAAAATGGAGTCTTTCCAAACAAAGTTTAAAGTTGTTTCCAGGGTGAAACCAGTAGCTTTTGTTTCTTGGAGCAAAACGAAATCTTTATCCTTTTCCTGATTTAAGAATCTCCTTAGGATGTATTTTCTGTCAGGGGATTCCAGGCCCCTGACATTCCAGGAAATGCAATTAACCTTCATTTTCAGTTAATATTGGAGATTCTTCTTGCCCGCTTTTGAAGAGCTCAAAACATTTAGGAACTTTTTCCTCCATTTCCAACTTTTTAAGAGCTGGGGGCTGAATTACAGTACTAGTTTTCTTTCTTTTATTTTTGGACAACATAATCTTTTTCCCCCCAATTGGGGTATTGCTAAATTTTTTTGGCCTTCCGGGGCCATTCCTTGGTTTTGGGGCAGTGGTCTCATTCCCCACAACGATAACCTTTTTATTACAGACTATGTTATCCGCAGGATCTCCATTTTTTTGGGTTTTAAAAGTCGTGCAATGAGACTTGGCACTAAACTCAGTTTTTGAGTCAGGATCCATTTTGTCCTCTTCAAGGGAGGCCTCCTTGACAGTAGCATTTCGTTGAGTGGGGGCCTTAGCAAGGTCAGTCACCAAAGGGTGCAAGATCTCGGGAACAACCACTGTGGGGGGGGTGGAGGTAGGATTAGCGGTCTGGAGGGGGGTATCAGAGGATACTCCCTCTAGCAGATCTGAAGAAGGCATAACATCGGGAGCGAGAGCAGCATTGGGGGTGAGGTCAACAGATTTTTTGGCCGCCAGAGCTATACAGTTATCAGAGTACCGTGGAGCATCCTTGATACTCCCACCCAGATCACTAACCAAACCTTCGTCTCCCCCACACTCGGAGTTCCCAGGGTTGGCAGCCTTAGGAGGTCTATTAACCAAATAATCAGACACCACGGAAGTATTATTATCATTGAATCTATTAGCCAGATTTTCCTGAATTCTCAGTCTTATTTTCTTAATCGCCAATTGCTGGGCATTTAATTTTTCCAAAGCATTTGGATTGCTAATCGGGAACTGATCAAGCGAGCCAGACTTAGGGCTCTTGCCACCCTTCTTGGCAGGCATGAAGGGACCAAGATCCGCCAAAGGTGAATCAACCCCGTCCAGGTTGAGGATGTCAAAGGGGTTTTTCGAAGGAAACTTGGGAAGACCGAGAGTGGACTCCGGTCCTAAAATATCACCCTTCAACGCCCCGGGCACTTCTGCCTCATGAGGGATAGGATGAGGACAGGGGCGGGTAGTCTGGGGGTCGGGGTCAGAAACATTTTCCCCATCACCAGCAGCCTTGGGCAATTCATGATTGCTAGAAGGGACAGGATTGCTATTTTGAGAATTTAAAGTGTCAGGGTTGCGCATCTCGCTAGGAGAGGCATCGTTAGTTTTTTTCTTTATTAAGGGACAGTTTTTTCTTATATGTCCTTCCCTACGGCATAGGTAGCATGCGCTGATGCCACCAAGAAATTCCAAAGGACAGACAATTTGATTGTTGTCTTCTTTAATGACGATATTCTCAGGGAAGTCAATGCCAGGCGTCACGGAGATTAGAGCCCGTGCATCCAGATTGGGAAGAGTTAAATTAGTCTCATCAATTTTAACAACTGCCCCGATCGGCGCAAGAATATGAGGAATTAAGCGCCAGAATTCTGGAGGAAGGTTTTTGATCGTGACCCACCTTGGGGCCGATAGAGCTAAGACTTCCTCAGCAATGGCCGTCGGGGACCATGACAGGGCACGGAAGGTGCACCCGCCCACATTCCAGTAAGGCTTCTCCAAAGCTTTACTTTGCATATTTTGGTTTGCCACCACGATGACAAATAGCCCACGAAGGATCATTCGGCAGAATTTAACACGGATTCCAAATTTGCCCCCCCAAATTATGGCGAGCCAGGAGTCAAGAAACTTTCTGGCCGGTATTTTTCCGCCATCCAAAGCAGCAAAGAAAATACCAGTGTTTTTTAATCTAGATCTTTCGCTAGAAATAACAGTTTTCAGATTTTTATTCGGAGAAATGATTAAGTTCCTGGAGGTGAGAGAGGGGGACTTACCTTCAGTGGAAGCATCACCACCGTCTGCGCCTTCGACAACGAAATTAGCTTCTCCCGAGATCGCCTCGCCGTCGTCAGTTAGGGCCTCTTTGAAAGACTTCTGCACGACTCTGGGAGGGGGGTCACTGGGATTACAAGACCCTTCGAAAGGATTCGATAATGGAGGACCCGAACCCTCCTCCATTAATGCAGGAGGGTCAGAACCCTACGCAACTAGCAGGGATCACCAGCACACAACCACAGGAAACATACCAAGGACAAGGAGAAGAAACGGCATACACAAAAGCGAAAAGGAAAATAAAGAACGCGGAGAAAGAAAATCGGTAAGGGGAAACCTGGGTGGGGGTGCGTACGACCACCCCCACAAGAATTTGATTCCTGTTGCGATCACCAGAAACTAGGGCACCTCGGTTGCAGAGCCAGCGTAATGAAGAATATTTTCAACAATTTCTACATATATTTTTAAAATATAGGTATGCTAATTATATATTGCATTATATTTATATATTAATTTAATTTTTATAATATGTGTTAATATTTCTCAAATTAATATTTTCCCTCTTAAATTTTATTATATAATATCATAATTATAATTATATATATATAAATAACATTTTCTAAATTTAATTTACATTATATAAAATATTAAAAAATAATTTGACATTATATAAATATAAAATATAATAAACGCATTTAATTTTTTTTTTAAATATAAATGTTATTTTTTAAAAAATATAAATGTGATCATATTTTCCATCCTTTTTAACAATTATGTTTTAAATTTCTTAAACTAATATTTTCCCTCTCTTAAATTTTATTATATAATACTATTATAATTTTTATATATAATTATATAAAATTTATATTACATCTAGTAATTATGTGTTGCATTATATTTACATGTTAAATTAATTTGTATTATATAAAAATTATTAATTATTAATTATAATAATTTTAACTATTACATATAATATATAATAATATATATTTATAATAAATATATATTACCTTATAATATTATATATAATAAATATAATATTTTAAAATTAAATTTGCATTATATAAAATATTAAAAAATAAATTGACATTATATAAATATAATTAATTATTTTTAAAAATGGATATCTTAGTTTTAATATTTACCTAAGAACTAATACTAAAACAAGTAAATAAATAAAAATAGTTCTTTAAAGAAATATAAAATAACAGAAATAAAATAACTTTTAAATAAATAAAAATATTCTTTAAATAAAATAAAATAATTTAAAAAAATAAAATTTATGTATTATAAACAATCGATATTAATTTTTTTTTATTTTTTATATACAAAATAAAATCTAAAACATTATTAAAAACAATTATTTATAAAAAAAAAAATTATAAAAAAAAAAATAACATTAACTAAAACTTCAATTATTAATCAATCAAATTAAATATAAAAGATTATATGTTAAAAATAAATTTTATAAAAACATTACATGTTATTAAAAGTGAAATTTAAAGAAGATTAAAAAAAGTATAAGACAGTAAATGGGGCAAAAGGGCAAAGGCTATCCAGCCCCCAAAACAGCATGGGGTATGGGATGCCGATGCCTCTGCATACCTGACCATCCGTGCAAACCAGCAGTGTGCTGCAGTGTCTTTGTATTTTTTTTTTTGTTTTAGGTGTCATTTACTTTTTTTAAATGATTTTATATTCTTCTTTTTAGCTGTTTAGTTTTAAGTTTCCCAATTAAATGTGTATATAATTTTTTATTTTAGATTTGTTTTTTTCTAGGCTAATATAATTTTTAAATATATTATAGATTATGCTTTAAAAATATAATGTAATAAATATATATAATATTTTTATATAAATATACAATATATTATATTAGAATATATTATAGATTGATATAATAATATTATAAATTAAATAATTATGTATCTTAATATAATGTTTATATATTATATATTATTAGAATATTATGTTTATTTTGTAAATATATTATAGAATATGTAATGTTATTTATTAAAAATATAATGTAATAAATAAAATATAAATATAATATAATAAAAAACCTAAAATATATCTAATAAATATATGTAATAGTTTTATATAAATATAAATATTAAAAAACCTAAATATATAAATATATATAAATGTATATGTGTTGTATATATTTTTATGTGCTCTAGCTACTCTTTGTGCTCTTGATGTGAGGCTTTGCCTCTCTTGAGTCGTACTCTTCGTTCCCCGGTGCTTCCTTAGAGTTTTTTTTTTATCTCTCTATATATAATATAAATATATAAATATAAATAGAAAAAAACTTAAATATATAAATATATTTTAAATATAAATATTAAAAACCTAAATTTATAAATATATTCTAATATATATAATTTTACAAACATGACCACTCTTTTTTATATAAATATAAATAGAAAAAAACTTAAATATATAAATTTATTTTAAATATAAATATAAAAAGCCTAATTTTATAAATATATTTTAAATATATTATTTTACAATATATTTATTACATATATTTAAAAAACCTAAAATATATGTAATAAATATATTTAGGCTTTTTTACAATATATTTATTACATTATTTTATTAGAAAAAAACCTAAAATATATGTAATAAATATATGTAATATTTTTATATAAATATAAATATAAAAAAACCTAAATATATAAATATATTTTAAATATAAATATAAAAAACTTAAATTTATAAATATATTTTAAATATATAATTTTACAATATATTTATTACATAAATATAAATATTTTTATCTAAATATTTAGGTTTTTTTACAATATATTTATTACATTGTTTTATTAGAAAAAAACCTAAAATATATTTAATAAATATATGTAATATTTTTATATAAATATAAATATAAAAAAACCTAAATATATAAATATAAATAGAAAAAATCTAAATATATAAATATATTTTAAATATAAATATAAAAAACCTAAATTTATAAATATATTTTAAATATATAATTTTACAATATATTTATTACATATATTTAGGTTTTTTTCTAATAAAATAATGTAACATATATTTGTGGTAAATATATTATAGAATATGTAATGTTATATATAAATTTAGGTTTTTTTTCTATATTATATTTATATTTTATTTATTACATTATATTTTTAATATATAACATTACATATTCTATAATATATTTACAAAATAAACATAATATTCTAATAATATATAATATATAAACATTATATTAAAATACATAATTATTTAATTTATAATATTATTATATCAATCTATAATATATTCTAATATAATATATTGTATATTTATATAAAAATATTATATATATTTATTACATTATATTTTTAATGCATAGTCTATAATATATTTACAAATTATATTAATCTATACTTAAAGAAAAAGAAAAAGAAATCTAAAATGAAAATTATATACACATTTAATTTGGAAACTTAAAACTAAACAGCTAAAAAGAAGAATATAAAATCATTAAAAAAATAAAATGGCCCGTGACACTGCAGCACACGTCTGGTTTGCACGGACGGTCAGGTATGCAGAGGCATCGGCATCCCATAGCCCATGCTGTTTTGGACGCTGGATAGCCTTTGCCGGGCAAAAGTATGGCGTTGATTGGCACTAATAGAAATGGCCGTACTGTGCAGTCACCAGTAAATACGGAAGGCAGAGTTACGGACGGCAGAAATTGCACGTAAAAACAAAAACGGCAGTGGGTATGTCAGGATGGATGGGAGCGGATGGCCATCGATGCAATGCGGTGCAAATTGTCACCGCTATAGACATTGCCGTCAAGCCTCATCCCGCCACAAAAAGTTAGATGCACCAGAAAAATTACCTGGCGGTTACTATTGAAGATTCCTCCCGTCTCTTTTCTTCGTCACGTGCGCTACAAGACTTACACCTGGCCACCTAAGGTTGCATCGATGGAGAGCCGTTGAAGTCATAAAAACATGGCACAAGGCATGGCCAATCGATTGCAAGCTATTATTGTAGATTTATTACAGAATAAATAAACTAAATTAATTTTATTACTAAATTTTAAATAATTAAAATATTTAAACTTTTTTAATTGATTTTGAATTTAATTTTTTTTATTTTTAATTGACTTTGAATTTAATTTTTAATCTTTATTAATATTAATCAAATTATTTGTAGTTTTCATCAAGTTTGAAATGTTCTAATTTTAATTTAGATTTAAGTTTGAAATTTATTTTAATTATTTATGTTTTTAATTAAATTATAAATAATACTTAAATTTTATTAGAATTAATTTTATAATTATTTGTCTTATTAAAATTTTAATTATTTTAAACTAATTATATTTATAATTTTGGTAATTATCTTGACTTAATTATATATTTTGTGTTTAAATGGATCATTAAATATACTAAAACATATGTATTCAAAAATACGTTTAATAAATTTGTTAAAAACAATCAATTATTTTGAGGCCCCTCGAAAAAATGGAGCTCTGCAACGGTCATGGCGGTAAGCAACGGTCGGAAAAATTTCGGAGTGGTAGCAGCGGTCGTGGGGGTCCCAATGCGAACAGGTCTGGGGATCTTGAACATGTTTGGAGGAAGGACCGCCGGGCCCGACCACAGAATCATGTCATGCACAGTCGCTTTTCTGCGGGCAAGGGTCACGGGCATCTTCAGAACAAGGCTGCGGGACCTTCTCGTGGTAGGAATAAGTATAGTCAATACAGGAACGAAGCTTTTTGTAGACCTCGTTATCAGAATGAAGAAAAACTCGGGCAAAATATCACATCATGGCCGAGCAGACCAACTTCGCAAAAAAACCCTAATTCCAGAAATGGGAAGGGAGGAATGGAATGGCAAAAAAAGTTTTCGACCAAGGTATGGGAGGAAGTCAGGGAAGAAAGATCAAAGGAAGAACAGAACAATCATGTCTCTTTCATGTCCCAAGAAGCTAAAAATGGAAGAACCAAAGTTGTTATCAACTCTTCGATTTTGCAAGCGGAAGTCCTAAGGTTAGAACAATTAGGTTTGTTTGGAAAGTGGTTTGGGAAGAATCTAAACTGGGACTATTTGGTGAGCTGGTGGAAAGAGCGTTGGGGTGAGGAGCTGCAGTTTAAAATGCTTCAAAATGATTTTTTCTTAGTCGTTTGCCCATCCTGTATTATCAGAGATAAAATAGTAAATGGGGTTTAGGTCCTTGATGGCTACGACTTTTATTTAAGAAAGTGGTCTATGGGTTTCGACCCTTCAACCCACGAAATGGAATTTATTCAAGATTGGTACAGCTTACCAAATCTCCCACAGGAATACTGGGCGCCCTCCATTCTTGAGAAAATTGCAAACCAGTTGGGCACATTTGTTTGTGCAGAAGAAAGGAAACTGGCAAAGAGAAATCAAACCTATGTGCGCATTTGTGTGGAAAACACTGTGGACAGATCGTTTTGGAGCGAGATTGAGCTTATAACGGATTTTGGGGTTCGGGTTCAAAATTAGTAAGGGACTCTTTAATGCGTAACAACCTGGTTCGCACGCTAGGTTGCAGAACTCATAATGAAGTGGCAGGTAAATCCAGCATGGTGGAGACTCCTTCGGCAAACCTTCGAGCAGCGGCACGAATCTTCTCCGAAACTCCAAAATCACCAAAGCAAGGGCATGAGAAGTCACCGACAGAGGACTCTAGGGTTTCTCCAAAAGCAAATAGTGACAATATGGCCCCCATGGGTGGAGCTTTGTTGACTGGGACTCCAACTCCTATCCCCACGGATGAAGATGCAGGTAGGAAGTTTATTCAAGAAGAACAGACAGAGAAGTGGGTCCAGTTTGAAGAGTTAGATGACAAAATCTTGGAGACCTTAGCTCTCATGGGGGATAGTGGCATGAATGTGGAGCTGGACTCTCTGATTGAAGTAGGGAAGGAACTTGTGGAACTAGCAGAGGCGGCTAAATCAAGGACAGGATCGATGGAGGTTGGTCTTAGTCTGGCAAGAATGGAGGATTATTGGGAGTCAGATGAACAAGCCACAACAGAATTGCTAAGCCCACAATCAGGTAGGAAGCGGAAGCTAGCAGAGGATCTGCTGGCAGCGAAATCTCGTTTAGGTATTCACAGAAGGGACATCCTCAAATTAACTCCAGATTGTGGGGATCAAAAAAAGAGGGGTAGGATCCCTAATCAAGAGAAAAGAAAGATGGACGGGGAAGCCAACGGCCAAAAAAAATTTGACACTATGATAAAAGTAGGGAAGGGTGGTGCCCTTCCTGAACAACAATGAAAATCTTAACCTAGAATGTTAGGGGATTAAATGCCCCTAACAAGTGGAACCTAATTAGGCGCCACATTGAAGTGTGTCAAGTCGAAATCTGTCTTCTTCAAGAAACAAAACTAGATAAGTCAGATCTGGAAAAATTTGGCAAGAAGTTAAGGTCTTGGAAATGGCTTGGTTCGGAAGCTGAAGGAGCTTCGGGAGGTTTATTGATTATTTGGAAACCTCAGTCAATCTTTATGGAGGCTTTGAAGATTAGTAGACACTGGATGGTGTGTAAGGTAAGAAGTTTAACCTCGAACCTTCATTTCAATTTAATAAATGTGTATGGCCCTTTGCTGGGCACTCAGAAAAAATTAGTTTGGCAAGAGTTGGATGTTGTTTTGCAAGATCTGCACCAAGATTGTAGTTTTTTAGGGGGGGACTTTAATGCCATTCTTAAGAAGGAGGATAAGTTAGGGGGAATTGGGAAAGCCCTGCAGTCTCAAAAATATTTTTGTGACTTCGTGGAGAGAAACTCTCTTCTAGAAATCCCCATAGGCAATGGTCTTTTCACTTGGACAAACCGAAGGAAAGGGTTTGGAAGTATCGCGGAAAAATTAGATCGATTTTTCTTCAAAGGAAATTTGGGCTCCTTTCCTTTTTCTCTAGAGAGCAAGATTAACTCTGGTACTGGTTTTGATCATCTTCCAGTGCAATTGCATATTACTGGTGAGAAAGGTCCGAACAGATGCCCTTTTAAATTTGAAATGATGTGGTTTAAAGACCCCAATGTGTTAGAGTTACTTGAACAATGGTGGAAGGAATGCTCTCCGGGAGGTTCAAGTTTATTCAATGTAGTAACAAAGTTAAAATACCTGAAGCAGCGTCTTAAACAATGGAACAAAGAGAGTTTTAAAAACATCTTCAAAGAGAAAGAGCAAACGGAGGCAGAATTAGATTCCTTAGCTGAGGAAATTATGAAGAATGGTATGAATGAAATGTGCTACATGAAAGAAAAGGCATTATCCAAAAAGTTGAACGACATCCTTTCCAAAGAAGAGATCTTTTGGCGTCAAAAATCCAGAGAAGTTTGGTTAGAATCTGGGGACAGAAACTCAAAATTCTTCCACAACTCCACAAAGGCTAGAAGAGAATTCAATAGAATCACTTGTCTTTATGACGGGGATGGAAGAATGTTGGAAGATGCAGAGGAAATTAAGGTTTCTGCGGTCTCTTTTTTTCAGAATTTGCTTAATGATTGGGAAGGTTCAAATTGGAAAGCTCATAATGCTTCCTTGCAATCTATTTCGAAATTGGTTTCCCCAAATCAAATGCAAGCATTGAATGCAAAGATCTCTGAAGAGGAAGTAAAAGAGGCAATCTTTGGGATGCAGCCAGAGAAGGCCCTTGGACCAAATAGGTTCCCAGCCGGTTTCTTTCAGAAATGTTGGCACTTTTTGGGAAAGGATATTTGGGAAGCTATTGAAGATTCTAGACTAAATAGAAGGGTTCTAAAGGAAGCAAATAATACCTTAATCGCTCTAATTCCAAAAAAAGATAAACCTGACAGATGGGAAGACTTCCGTCCAATCTCGCTTTGTAACACAGTCTACAAAATTTTGGCTAAAGTTGTAGCTAACAGATTAAAGAGAGTTCTTCCCACTATTATCTCTGAAGAACAAACAGGCTTTGTTCCTGGGCGTTCTATCCTAGATGGGGTGATCATTGCTCAAGAAGTCATTCATTCAATTCAAAAATTAAAAAAAGCAGGCATGCTGTTGAAGCTGGACATCAAAAAAGCATATGATAGAGTGAATTGGAGATTTCTTTTTAAAGCAATGGAGGCTTTTGGTTTTCAGAAGGAGTGATTGAATTGGATCTTTGGTTGGGTAGCCTGCCCGCGTTTCTCAGTGCTTGTAAATGGTTCTCCGGAAGGTTTTTTCACTGCTTCAAGAGGGCTGAGGCAGGGTGACCCTCTATCTCCGTTCTTATTCATAATAATGGTAGAAGCATTAGGGAGATCGATTGAAAATGCAAGACGGTCAGGGGAGATTCAAGGTTTGCAAGTCACCAGCAGCCTTCCCAATATCACACATCAACAATTTGCAGATGATACAATGATGTTTGGTGAAGCATCGGCAAAGGAGGCTCAAAGGTTAAAAACATTGCTCGAAGATTTTTCTAGGGCTTCAGGTCAAGAAGTTAGTAAGGCCAAATCAGAGGTCTTTTTCTTTAATACAACCTGCCCCAATGAGGTTCAAATATTGAGAACTCTAGGTTTCAAAATGGGGCAATTGCCCTGCAAATATTTAGGCCTCCCATTGGATAAAGGCACCAAAAGCAACAATGCATGGAGCTCAATAGTGAGCAGATGTAAAGACCTAATTTCTTCATGGAAGAATAGATGGCTCTCTTGGGCTGGGAGATTAACTCTGTTGAAATCAGTTATTTCAGCCCTGCCAATTTATCTGATGTCCTGTCTCCAGTTAAATAGCGGTGCAAGCAAAGATCTAAATAAAGTAATGAGGGACTTCTTTTGGAAAGGCAGCTCTGAACAAAAAAAAAATCCCCTTATTAACTGGCAAAAGGTTTGCGAGAAGAGGGAGAACGACGGATCTGGGCTGAGAAACATTCTAAAGCAAAATAAGGTGTTGGGGGAAAAATTGGCTTGGACAATCCATTCCCGGCCAGATCTCAAATGGGTTAAGATCGTCGGGGCAAAATATCTGGAACCTGATCCGTATTACTTTTTTTATGCAAATACTCTTCCATCTGGGTCTCGTATTTGGAATTTCATTAAAAGTTGCAGAGAATTGATTACAGATTTTATTACATGGGAGGTTAAGGAGGGGCAGGAGGCCCTATTCTGGGATGATTCATGGGAAGGTTACCCAGTCTTAGCAGACATGCCTGAACTCTCAAACATAATGGAGAAGACTAAACAATCCTGGGGTTTAAAAGTCAGGGATTACTTTGTTCTTGAAGAAGCTTCAGGGGGTAGTTTTATGAAGTGGAAATTGGTGCGTAACTTGAATGTGGAAAGTCATGAAATGGATTTATTTGAGCGCGTAATGGAAGCACGCAGGATCTGGGTCAGAAAAGGGGAAGATAGTATTCGGTGGGACACTGCCTCAAATGGTGTTTATTTGTCCAAAGTTGGCTATAATATGTTAACATCTCATGAATCCTCTACAGTTCTTCCTCTAAATCTGTGCTGGAATAAGGTATGCCTCCCAAAAGCAGGGCTCTTCACTTGGGCTGCTGCCCAAGGCCGAATACTAATAGGTGATAGGTTTTCTAAGTTGGGTTATCTTGGTCCAACCAGATGCCCCTTGTGTAAGAAAGATGAGGAGAGTGTGAATCACTTACTTTTGAATTGCAATTTTACTTATCAAATGTGGTCTTGGCTGTGCACTAAACTGAAGTGGTCAACTGTTTTTCCAAATACTCTGCTTGAATGCCTAAACTCGTGGCCAAGCAACAAGCACAACGCCATCTTTGGCGACCTATGGATAATGAGCCACTCGATTCTTATTTGGGAAGTCTGGAAGGAAAGAAATAGACGCTTATTTCAGGATAAAGAATTATCGATCCCAAGGTTACAGTGCAAGGTAGAGGCTTGCATCGTAGAACTTTTTAACTCTCAGCTGTTGGTGAAATAGAGGAAATCCAATTTTACTAAATGGGATGCTTGGATTCTGAAACAATGGTTTGGTATCAAATCCCCTCCTGTGGCTTGTTCAGGAAGTGCAGCTTCTATGGAACAACGCAAGATGACGCAGTGGCTCCCTCCCGAACCAGGTTGGGCCAAATTAAATTTTGATGGTGCCTCAAAAGGAAACCCGGGTCCGTCAGGTGCGGGGTGCATTATCAGAACCAACACTGGTGCGGTTCTTGGTAAACTTGCTCAGCCTCTTGCGGATGGTACAAATAATGCGGCTGAGTTTCAGGCTTTAGTGCTTGGACTCAAATTCAGTAAAGAATTAGGAATCAAAAGTTTGATTATTGAAGGTGATTCAACATTAGTTATTAATGCTTTGAGGACAAGACAGATTCACAACTGGAAATTAGGTGTGTATTTGGAGGTGGCAATTGAGCTGATGGACAGCTTTGAACAAGTAATGCTAAATCATACCCTAAGGGAAGGCAACACGGAGGCTGACCTCCTATCTAATTTGGGGGTCACTGGTCTAGGTTTAAAAGAATGTCATCTTTAGCTACTTCCAGTGGGCGGTTGGGTGGGCCCCTCCCCTGCCTCTCTTTTCGACACCCAATCTTGGGGGTGTGTGAGTTGGCCTCGGGACGGTGTGAGAGTATGCTGAGGTGACACTACCATGTCATCTCTTGGCCACCCTTATTTCATAGAAGGGAAATGTTGGCCTTCTTAATGAGATCAGATTGATTTTAGCGGAGCCTTAATGTTCGTCAGGAAGGAGGATTGGCTTTGCTTGCAAGACATCCATTCTGTGACACGTTGTGTACGACAACCATTGACAAGACTGTTGCTTGGCCGGGTGGCGGTTCACTTCACTTGAAGTGATTATGGTTTTAAGGAGTATGGACTGCGTCCGTAGCCATTCTTCATAGCAGGGATGCGAAGATCGTCCTTTCATTATTTCGGCACTTGTGCGATGGCCAAGCGGGTTCTCACGGGTCTATTTTTGGATCCGTTAAATTCATTTCGGTGTTTGGTATTTGTATTTTGGTTTTGTTTTGTTCCTGTGCAGGGTGTAGCTGTTATCATGGAGGGGTCAAAAAAATCAAAATTCACCATACATATTTCGTTGGATGGTTTGGAATGCTTCGGTGTTGATACGCCGGTCTCTTTGGTCGCTACGGAGAGACAAATTGCCTTTAGGGAAGTCACAGATCAAAGACTGAAACGTATCTTGCTCGAGGACGATCCTGTGTCGTTGGTTGCGGTTAAGATGATTCTGGGAAATGAACACTTGCATAGAAGGGAGTATGCCAGAGACAATGCCCATGTCTCCTCTCGTTTTCTCGCAGTGTTATTGGACTTGGAAACCCCGAAGAAGATGGCAAGGGAGATGATGGAGCGCTTGTTCCGCATTGATTTACTCGGTGGCCTTGAAGATACGTTGAAGGCGGCCTTCTTAGGCAAAGGCATTCCGTGTCCGGCTGACTTGTCTCTCTTATGGGACACAGAGGAAGCTGTCAAGGTGTATCCCTTCCTCCTTGACCTCAAAGGGCCAGCTTTGTCTTGCCACAGAAAGCTTGCGAACGTGGCCGTGGAGTTCTTGAAATGAAAATTAAAGTTGGTGCCGTTGGTGGGAATTGACTGGATGGAGGGCTTTGTCTGTTTTGCGGAAGTCAATGGTTTCATGTAAGGGTTGGTTCTGTGTCTGAAGTCTTTACTAGCCGTTTTTTGTGGTCCTCTGCACTTTTTTGGCTACTTTGTTTAACGATGGTTGTGGGTCAGTCTGTGACCCCTCGTCTCTACCCTTAAGTTTTCATGGGTGGTCGTTGATGCATGATCGGGTCTATGGAAATCTTGGTTTTGAGTCTCGGTTGGGTTGTCGTCTTGCTCGGTGGTGTCTGTGGATGGTTATTCCTGCGTTGCAGACGTTTGTAGTTCTCTTATATTTCAATATAAATTATCTCTCGTGCGTATCAAAAAAAAAAAAAATGTTTAATAAATTTATAAATTTTATTTAATTGATCTAATTAATTAAAGTATTAAAAGTTAATATATTTTATTTTTAACATTGAACTCTATGTAAAAGTGCTTCCGATTTAACTATGTGTGTTTTTACATCAAGTTTTAATCACACTAATATAATGTATTAGTATATCATGTTATAAATGAAGACATATTAGTTTAATTCAAATATATCATTAAATTATAAAAGGTAGTGTATCATTTTTTTCAATTAAGTTTAAACCTACACTTTCTTTTTTCATTTCTCTATATATATTATTAGTCTATTTTTTCCATCTAATTTCTTTTGTGATTTAATCCTATTTCCTTTCCTTATAACTCCTCTACTCTCCTACCCTTGGTTTGTTTATTATCTTGCCACCTCCCTTCCTTTTAAGAGGTTCCATGTGCAATTTGTATCCTTCCAATCCTCTTTTTAATGCATCCATAATTATAATCATAGATTGAACTCTAATTCTTGTTATTATTATATTCATATTAGGAATAAACTTAAAGTGATTATTATATTCATATTAGGGTTAAACTGAAAGTGATTATAACCATTAATCTATATTTTGGGGCAGCCCATAATATATTAAAATTGAATGTAACCCTATTAAAACTTTATTCTAACCCTAATCCTACCCTAACCCTAATTCTAACCATGGTCCACTCCCTATAAATTATTATATTTAAAATATTATAATAATATATTTAATATATTACTAAATGAACCCTAACCCTAACCAAAATATAAGCATAATTAAAGGCTAACCCCATCCCTAAC